>CAXAJV010000779.1:0-205000 GCA_963969225.1 Xylocopa violacea | reverse complement strand
AACGTATCACAACCTAATCTAACCCATCCAGGCCCTCGCTGGTAATGTTTTACAGAATCCCGTTCCTGTCGTCCCGTATGTCTCGGTTGGGACATTATAAACGTCTACAGCGATACATATCATAACGTAAGGCAGGCTAACATCTCGGAAGTAGTATTTTACAACATTCCTGTCGTATCGGGCCCTACTTCTCGGTGGGAACATTATATTCGTCTATTACGTAATATAATCTAACCTAACACATCTGGGCCCTCGCTGGTAATGTTTTACAGAATCCCGTTCCTGTCGTCCCGCACATCTCGGTTGGGATATTATATACGTCTACAGCGATATATATCCTAAAGTAAGGCAGGCTAACATCTCGGATGTAGTATTTTACAACATTCCCGGCGTATCGGCCCCTACCTCTCGGTGGGATCATTATATTCGTCTATGACGTGATATAACCTAACCTAACACATCTAGTCCCTCGCTGGTAATGTTTTACAGAATCCCGTTCGTGCCGTCCCGTACGTCTCGGTTGGGACGTTATATACGTCTACAGCGATATATATCCTAACGTAAGGCAGGCTAACATCTCGGATGTAGTATTTTACAACATTCCTGGCGTATCGGCCCCTACTTCTCGGTGGGAACATTATATACGTCTATAACGTATCACAACCTAATCTAACCCATCCAGGCCCTGGCTGGTAATGTTTTACAGAATCCCGTTCCTGTCGTCCCGTACGTCTCGGTTGGGACATTATGAACGTCTACAGCGATATATATCCTAACGTAAGGCAGGCTAACATCTCGGATGTAGTACTTTACAACATTCCTGGCGTATCGGCCCCTGCTTCTCGGTGGGAACATTATATACGTCTATAACGTATCACATCCTCACCTAACCCATCTAGCCCCTCGCTGGTAATGTTTTACAGAATCCCGTTCGTGCCGTCCCGTACGTCTCGGTTGGGACATTATAAACGTCTACAGCGATATATATCCTAACGTAAGGCAGGTTGACATCTCGGATGTTGTATTTTACAACATTCCTGGCGTATCGGCCCCTACTTCTCGGTGGGAACAAAATATTCGTCTATAACGTAATATAACCTAACCTAACACATCTAGCCCCTCGCTGGTAATGTTTTACAGAATCCCGTTCGTGACGTCCCGTACATCTCGGTTGGAATATTATATACGTCTATAGCGTTATGTATCCTAACCTAAGGCAGGCTATCATCTCGGATATAGTATTTTACAACATTCCTGGCGTATCCGCCCCTACTTCTCGGTGGGAACATTATATAGATGTATAACGTAATATAACCTAACCTAACACATCTAGCCCCTCGCTGGTAATGTTTTACAGAATCCCGTTCCTGTCGTCCCGTACATCTCGGTTGGGATATTATATACGTCTACACCGATATATATCCTAATGTAAGGCAGGCTAACATCTCGGATGTAGTGTTTTACAACATTCCTGGCGTATCGGCCCCTACTTCTCGGTGGGAACAGTATATTCGTCTATTACGTAATATAACCTAACCTAACACATCTAGGCCCTCGCTGGTAATGTTTTACAGAATCTCGTTCGTGACGTCCCGTACATATCGGTTGGAATATTATATACGTCTACAGCGTTATATTTCCTAACCTAAGGCAGGCTATCATCTCGGATGCAGTATTTTACAACATTCCTGGCATATCGGCCCCTACTTCTCGGTGGGAACATTATATACGTCTATAATGTATCACAACCTAATCTAACCCATCCAGGCCCTCGCTGGTAATGTTGTACAGAATCCCGTTCCTGTCGTCCCGTACGTCTCGGTTGGGACATTATGTACGTCTACACCGATATATCCTAACGTAAGGCAGGCTAACATCTCGGATGTAGTATTTTACAACATTCCTGGCGTATCGGCCTCTACTTCTCGCTGGGAACATTATATGGGTCTATTACGTAAGACAACCTAACCTAACACATCTAGCCCCTCGCTGGTAATGTTTTACAGAGTCCCGTTCGTGTCGTCCCGTACGTCTCGGTTGGGACATTACATACGTCTACAGCGTTATATATCATAACCTAAGGCAAGCCATCATCTCGGATGCAGTATTTTACAACATTCCTGGCATATCGGCCGCTACTTCCCGGTGGGAACATTATATACGTCTATAACGTATCACAACCTAATCTAACCCATCCAGGCCCTCGCTGGTAATGTTTTACAGAATCCCGTTCCTGTGGTCCCGTACGTCTCGGTTGGGACATTATAAACGTCTACAGCGATACATATCATAACGTAAGGCAGGCTAACATCTCGGAAGTAGTATTTTACAACATTCCTGTCGTATCGGGCCCTACTTCTCGGTGGGAACATTATATTCGTCTATTACGTAATATAATCTAACCTAACACATCTAGGCCCTCGCTGGTAATGTTTTACAGAATCCCGTTCGTTTCGTCCCGCATGTCTCGGTTGGGACATTATAAACGTCTACAGCGTTATATATCCTAACGTAAGGCAGGCTAACATCTCGGATGTAGTATTTTACAACATTCCTGGCTTATCGGCCTCTACTTCTCGGTGGGAACATTATATAGGTCTACAACGTAACATAACCTAACCAAAAACCCATCTAGCCCCTCGCTGGTAAAGTTTACAGAATCCCGTTCGTGTCGTCCCGTACGCCTCGGTTGGGACATTATATACGTCTATAGCGTTATATATCCTAACCTGAGGCAGGCTATCATCTCGTATGTAGTATTTTACAACATTCCTGACGTATCGGACCCTACTTCTCGGTGGGAACATTATATAGGTCTATAACGTAATGTAACCTAACCTAACACATCTAGCCCCTCGCTGGTAATGTTTTACAGAATCCCGTTCGTGACGTCCCGTACATCTCGGTTGGAATATTATATACGTCTATAGCGTTATATATCCTAACCTAAGGCAGGCTAACATCTCGGATGTAGTATTTTACAACATTCCTGGCGTATCGGCCTCTACATCTCGGTGGGAACATTATACACGTCTATAATGTAACATAACCTAACCTAACCCATCTAGCCCCTCGCTGGTAATGTTTTACAGAATCCCGTTCGTGCCGTCCCGTACGTCTCGGTTGGGACATTATATACGTCTACAGCGTTATATATCCTAACCTAAGGCAGGCTATTATCTCGGATGCAGTATTTTACAACATGCCAGGCGTATCGGCCTCTACTTCACGGTGGGAACATTATATACGTCTATAACGTATCACAACCTAACCTAACCCATCTAGCCCCTCGCTGGTAATGTTTTACAGATTCCCGTTCGTGCCGTCCCGTACGTCTCGGTTGGGACGTTATATACGTCTACAGCGATATATATCCTATCCTAAGACAGGCTATCATCTCGGATGTAGTATTTTACAACATTCCTGACGTATCGGCCCCTACTTCTCGGTGGGAACATTATATTCGTCTATAACGTAACATAACCTAACCTAACCCATCTAGCCCCTCGCTGGTAGTGTTTTACAGAATCCCGTTCGTTTCGTCCCGTACGTCTCGGTTGGGACGTTATATACGTCTACAGCGATATATATCCTAACGTAAGGCAGGCTAACATCTCGGATGTAGTGTTTTACAACATTCCTGGCGTATCGGCCCCTACTTCTCGGTGGGAACATTATATTCGTCTATTACGTAATATAACCTAACCTAACACATCTAGGCCCCCGCTGGTAATGTTTTACAGAATCTCGTTCGTGACGTCCCGTACATCTCGGTTGGATTATTATATACGTCTATAGCGTTATATATCCTAACCTAAGGCAGGCTATCATCTCGGATGTAGTATTTTACAACATTCCTGGCGTATCGGCCCCCGTTCTCGGTGGGAACATTATATACGTCTATAGCGTATCACATCCTAACCTAACCCATCTAAACCCTCGCTGGTAATGTTTTACAGAATCCCGTTCCTGTCGTCCCGTACATCTCGGTTGGGATATTATAAACGTCTACAGCGATATATATCCTAACGTAAGGCAGGCTAACATCTGGGATGTAGTATTTTACAACATTCCTGGCGTATCGGCCCCTACTTCATGGTGGGAACATTATATTCGTCTATAACGTAACATAACCTAACCTAACACATCTAGCCCCTCGCTGGTAATGTTTTACAGAATCCCGTTCGTGACGTCCCGTACATCTCGGTTGGAATGTTATATACGTCTATAGCGTTATATATCCTAACCTAAGGCAGGCTATCATCTCGGATGTGGTATTTTACAACATTCCTGGCGTATCGGCCCCTACTTCTCGGTGGGAACATTATATACGTCTATAACGTATCACATCCTAACCTAACCCATCTAGCCCCTCGCTGGTAATGTTTTACAGAATCCCGTTCGTTTCGTCCCCTACGTCACGGTTTGGACGTTATATACGTCTACAGCGATATATATCCTAACGTAAGGCAGGCTAACATCTCGGATGTAGTATTTTACAACATTCCTGGCGTATCGGCCCCCGTTCTCGGTGGGAACATTATATACGTCTATAGCGTATCACATCCTATCCTAACCCATCTAGCCCCTCGCTTGTAATGTTTTACAGAATCCCGTTCGTTTCGTCCCGCATGTCTCGGTTGGGACATTATAAACGTCTACAACGATATATATCCTAACGTAACGCAGGTTGACATCTCGGATGTAGTATTTTACAACATTCCTGGCGTATCGGCCTCTACTTCTCGCTGGGAACATTATATAGGTCTATCACGTAAGACAACCTAACCTAACACATTTAGCCCCTCACTGGTAATGTTTTACAGAATCCCGTTTTTGTCGTCCCGTACGTCTCGTTTGGGACACTATATACGTCTGCAGCGTTATATATGCTAACCTAAGGCAGGCTATCACCTCGGATGCAGTATTTTACAACATTCCGGGCATATCGGCCCCTACTTCTCTGTGGGAACAATATATACGTCTATAACGTATCACAACCTAATCTAACCCATCCAGGCCCTCGCTGGTAATGATTTACAGAATCCCGTTCCTGTCGTCCCGTACATCTCGGTTGGGATATTATATACGTCTACAGCGATATATATCCTAACGTAAGGCAGGCTAACATCCCGGATGTAGTATTTTACAACATTCCTGGCGTATCGGACTCTACTTCTCGCTGGGAACATTATATAGGTCTATCACGTAAGACAACCTAACCTAACACATCTAGACCCTCGCTGGTAATGTTTTACAGAATCCCGTTTTTGTCGTCCCGTACGTCTCGTTTGGGACACTATATACGTCTGCAGCGTTATATATGCTAACCTAAGGCAGGCTATCATCTGGGATGCAGTATTTTACAACATTCCTGGCATATCGGCCCCTACTTCTCGGTGGGAACATTATATACGTCTATAACGTATCACAACCTAATCTAACCCATCCAGGCCCTCGCTGGCAATGTTTTACAGAATCCCGTTCCTGTCGTCCCGTACGTCCCGGTTGGGACATTATAAACGTCTACAGCGATATATATCCTAATGTAAGGCAGGCTAACATCTCGGATGTAGTATTTTACAACATTCCTGGCGCATCGGCCCCTACTTTTCGGTGGGAACATTATATTCGTCTATTACGTAATATAACCTAACCTAACACATCTAGGCCCTCGCTGGTAATGTTTTACAGAATCTCCTTCATGACGTCCCGTACATCTCGGTTGGCATGTTATATACGTCTATAGCGTTATATATCCTAACCTTAGGCACGCTATCATCTCGGATGTATTATTTTACAACATTCCTGGCGTATCGGCCCCTACTTCTCGGGTGGGAACATTATATTCGTCTATTACGTAATATAACCTAACCTAACACATCTAGGCCCTCGCTGGTAATGTTTTACAGAATCTCCTTCATGACGTCCCGTACATCTCGGTTGGCATATTATATACGTCTATAGCGTTATATATCCTAACCTAAGGCAGGCTATCATCTCGGATGTAGTATTTTACCACATTCCTGGCGTATCGGCCCCTACTTCTCGGTGGGAACATTATATTCGTCTATAACGTAACATAACCTAACCTAACCCATCTAGCCCCTCGCTGGTAATGTTTTACAGAATCCCGTTCGTTTCGTCCCGTACGTCTCGGTTGGGACGTTATATACGTCTACAGCGATATATATCCTAACGTAAGGCAGGCTAACATCTCGGATGTAGTGTTTTACAATATTCCTGGCGTATCGGCCCCTACTTCTCGGTGGGAACATTATATTCGTCTATTACGTAATATAACCTAACCTAACACATCTAGGCCCCCGCTGGTAATGTTTTACAGAATCTCGTTCGTGACGTCCCGTACATCTCGGTTGGATTATTATATACGTCTATAGCGTTATATATCCTAACCTAAGGCAGGCTATCATCTCGGATGTAGTATTTTACAACATTCCTGGCGTATCGGCCCCCGTTCTCGGTGGGAACATTATATACGTCTATAGCGTATCACATCCTAACCTAACCCATCTAAACCCTCGCTGGTAATGTTTTACAGAATCCCGTTCCTGTCGTCCCGTACATCTCGGTTGGGATATTATAAACGTCTACAGCGATATATATCCCAACGTAAGGCAGGCTAACATCTGGGATGTAGTATTTTACAACATTCCTGGCGTATCGGCCCCTACTTCTTGGTGGGAACATTATATACGTCTATAACGTAACATAACCTAACCTAACACATCTAGCCGATCGCTGGTAATGTTTTACAGAATGCCGTTCGTGTCGTCCCGTACGTCTCGGTTGGGACATTATATACGTCTACAGCGTTATATATCCTAACCTAAGGCAGGCTATTATCTCGGATGCAGTATTTTACAACATGCCAGGCGTATCGGCCCCTACTTCACGGTGGGAACATTATATACGTCTATAACGTATCACAACCTAACCTAACCCATCTAGCCCCTCGCTGGTAATGTTTTACAGAATCCCGTTCGTGCCGTCCCGTAGGTCTCGGTTGGGACGTTATATAAGTCTACAGCGATATATATCCTATCCTAAGACAGGCTATCATCTCGGATGTAGTATTTTACAACATTCCTGACGTATCGGCCCCTACTTCTCGGTGGGAACATTATATTCGTCTATAACGTAACATAACCTAACCTAATCCATCTAGCCCCTCGCTGGTAATGTTTTACAGAATCCCGTTCGTTTCGTCCCGTACGTCTCGGTTGGGACGTTATATACGTCTACAGCGATATATATCCTAACGTAAGGCAGGCTAACATCTCGGATGTAGTGTTTTACAACATTCCTGGCGTATCGGCCCCTACTTCTCGGTGGGAACATTATATTCGTCTATTACGTAATATAACCTAACCTAACACATCTAGGCCCCCGCTGGTAATGTTTTACAGAATCTCGTTCGTGACGTCCCGTACATCTCGGTTGGATTATTATATACGTCTATAGCGTTATATATCCTAACCTAAGGCAGGCTATCATCTCGGATGTAGTATTTTACAACATTCCTGGCGTATCGGCTCCCGTTCTCGGTGGGAACATTATATACGTCTATAGCGTATCACATCCTAACCTAACCCATCTAAACCCTCGCTGGTAATGTTTTACAGAATCCCGTTCCTGTCGTCCCGTACATCTCGGTTGGAATATTATAAACGTCTACAGCGATATATATCCTAACGTAAGGCAGGCTAACATCTCGGATGTAGTATTTTACAACATTCCTGGCGTATCGGCCCCTACTTCTTGGTGGGAACATTATATTCGTCTATAACGTAACATAACCTAACCTAACACATCTAGCCCCTCGCTGGTAATGTTTTACAGAATCCCGTTCGTGACGTCCCGTACATCTCGGTTGGAATATTATATACGTCTATAGCGTTATATATCCTAACCTAAGGCAGGCTATCATCTCGGATGCAGTATTTTACAACATGCCTGGCGTATCGGCCCCTACTTCTCGGTGGGAACATTATATACGTCTATAACGTATCACATCCTAACCTAACCCATCTAGCCCCTCGCTGGTAATGTTTTACAGAATCCCGTTCCTGTCGTCCCGCACATCTCGGTTGGGATATTATTTACGTCTACACCGATATATATCCTAACGTAAGGCAGGCTAACATCTCGGATGTAGTATTTTACAACATTCCTGGCGTATCGGTCCCTACTTCTCGGTGGGAACATTATATAGGTCTGTAACGTAACATACCCTAACCTAACCCATCTAGCCCCTCGCTGGTAAAGTTTACAGAATCCCGTTCGTGTCGTCCCGTACGTCTCGGTTGGGACATTATATACGTCTATAGCGTTATGTATCCTAACCTAAGGCAGGCTATCATCTCGGATATAGTATTTTACAACATTCCTGACGTATCGGCCCCTACTTCTCGGTGGGAACATTATATAGGTCTATAACGTAATGTGACCTAACCTAGCACATCTAGCCCCTCGCTGGTAATGTTTTACAGAATCCCGTTCGTGACGTCCCGTACATCTCGGTTGGAATATTATATACGTCTATAGCGTTATATATCCTAACCTAAGGCAGGCTATCATCTCGGATGTAGTATTTTACAACATTCCTGACGTATCGGCCCCTACTTCTCGGTGGGAACATTATATAGGTCTATAACGTAATGTAACCTAACCTAACACATCTAGCCCCTCGCTGGTAATGTTTTACAGAATCCCGTTCGCGACGTCCCGTACATCTCGGTTGGAATATTATATACGTCTATAGCGTTATATATCCTAACCTAAGGCAGGCTATCATCTCGGATATAGTACTTTACAACATTCCAGGCGTATCCGCCCCTACTTCTCGATGGGAACATTATATAGGTCTATAACGTAATATAACCTAACCTAACCCATCTAGCCCCTCGCTGGTAATGTTTTACAGAATCCCGTTCGTGCCGTCCCGTACGTCTCGGTTGGGACATTATATACGTCTACAGCGTTATATATCATAACCTAAGGCAAGCCATCATCTCGGATGCAGTATTTTACAACATTCCTGGCATATCGGCCGCTACTTCCCGGTGGGAACATTATATACGTCTATAACGTATCACAACCTAATCTAACCCATCCAGGCCCTCGCTGGTAATGTTTTACAGAATCCCGTTCCTGTGGTCCCGTACGTCTCGGTTGGGACATTATAAACGTCTACAGCGATACATATCATAACGTAAGGCAGGCTAACATCTCGGATGTAGTATTTTACAACATTCCTGGCTTATCGGCCTCTACTTCTCGGTGGGAACATTATATAGGTCTACAACGTAACATAACCTAACCAAAAACCCATCTAGCCCCTCGCTGGTAAAGTTTACAGAATCCCGTTCGTGTCGTCCCGTACGCCTCGGTTGGGACATTATATACGTCTATAGCGTTATATATCCTAACCTAAGGCAGGCTATCATCTCGTATGTAGTATTTTACAACATTCCTGACGTATCGGACCCTACTTCTCGGTGGGAACATTATATAGGTCTATAACGTAATGTAACCTAACCTAACACATCTAGCCCCTCGCTGGTAATGTTTTACAGAATCCCGTTCGTGACGTCCCGTACATCTCGGTTGGAATATTATATACGTCTATAGCGTTATATATCCTAACCTAAGGCAGGCTAACATCTCGGATGTAGTATTTTACAACATTCCTGGCGTATCGGCCTCTACATCTCGGTGGGAACATTATACACGTCTATAATGTAACATAACCTAACCTAACCCATCTAGCCCCTCGCTGGTAATGTTTTACAGAATCCCGTTCGTGCCGTCCCGTACGTCTCGGTTGGGACATTATATACGTCTACAGCGTTATATATCCTAACCTAAGGCAGGCTATTATCTCGGATGCAGTATTTTACAACATGCCAGGCGTATCGGCCTCTACTTCACGGTGGGAACATTATATACGTCTATAACGTATCACAACCTAACCTAACCCATCTAGCCCCTCGCTGGTAATGTTTTACAGATTCCCGTTCGTGCCGTCCCGTACGTCTCGGTTGGGACGTTATATACGTCTACAGCGATATATATCCTATCCTAAGACAGGCTATCATCTCGGATGTAGTATTTTACAACATTCCTGACGTATCGGCCCCTACTTCTCGGTGGGAACATTATATTCGTCTATAACGTAACATAACCTAACCTAACCCATCTAGCCCCTCGCTGGTAGTGTTTTACAGAATCCCGTTCGTTTCGTCCCGTACGTCTCGGTTGGGACGTTATATACGTCTACAGCGATATATATCCTAACGTAAGGCAGGCTAACATCTCGGATGTAGTGTTTTACAACATTCCTGGCGTATCGGCCCCTACTTCTCGGTGGGAACATTATATTCGTCTATTACGTAATATAACCTAACCTAACACATCTAGGCCCCCGCTGGTAATGTTTTACAGAATCTCGTTCGTGACGTCGCGTACATCTCGGTTGGATTATTATATACGTCTATAGCGTTATATATCCTAACCTAAGGCAGGCTATCATCTCGGATGTAGTATTTTACAACATTCCTGGCGTATCGGCTCCCGTTCTCGGTGGGAACATTATATACGTCTATAGCGTATCACATCCTAACCTAACCCATCTAAACCCTCGCTGGTAATGTTTTACAGAATCCCGTTCCTGTCGTCCCGTACATCTCGGTTGGAATATTATAAACGTCTACAGCGATATATATCCTAACGTAAGGCAGGCTAACATCTGGGATGTAGTATTTTACAACATTCCTGGCGTATCGGCCCCTACTTCATGGTGGGAACATTATATTCGTCTATAACGTAACATAACCTAACCTAACACATCTAGCCCCTCGCTGGTAATGTTTTACAGAATCCCGTTCGTGACGTCCCGTACATCTCGGTTGGAATATTATATACGTCTATAGCGTTATATATCCTAACCTAAGGCAGGCTATCATCTCGGATGTGGTATTTTACAACATTCCTGGCGTATCGGCCCCTACTTCTCGGTGGGAACATTATATACGTCTATAACGTATCACATCCTAACCTAACCCATCTAGCCCCTCGCTGGTAATGTTTTACAGAATCCCGTTCGTTTCGTCCCCTACGTCACGGTTTGGACGTTATATACGTCTACAGCGATATATATCCTAACGTAAGGCAGGCTAACATCTCGGATGTAGTATTTTACAACATTCCTGGCGTATCGGCCCCCGTTCTCGGTGGGAACATTATATACGTCTATAGCGTATCACATCCTATCCTAACCCATCTAGCCCCTCGCTTGTAATGTTTTACAGAATCCCGTTCGTTTCGTCCCGCATGTCTCGGTTGGGACATTATAAACGTCTACAACGATATATATCCTAACGTAAGGCAGGTTGACATCTCGGATGTAGTATTTTACAACATTCCTGGCGTATCGGCCTCTACTTCTCGCTGGGAACATTATATAGGTCTATCACGTAAGACAACCTAACCTAACACATCTAGCCCCTCACTGGTAATGTTTTACAGAATCCCGTTTTTGTCGTCCCGTACGTCTCGTTTGGGACACTATATACGTCTGCAGCGTTATATATGCTAACCTAAGGCAGGCTATCACCTCGGATGCAGTATTTTACAACATTCCGGGCATATCGGCCCCTACTTCTCTGTGGGAACAATATATACGTCTATAACGTATCACAACCTAATCTAACCCATCCAGGCCCTCGCTGGTAATGTTTTACAGAATCCCGTTCCTGTCGTCCCGTACATCTCGGTTGGGATATTATATACGTCTACAGCGATATATATCCTAACGTAAGGCAGGCTAACATCCCGGATGTAGTATTTTACAACATTCCTGGCGTATCGGACTCTACTTCTCGCTGGGAACATTATATAGGTCTATCACGTAAGACAACCTAACCTAACACATCTAGACCCTCGCTGGTAATGTTTTACAGAATCCCGTTTTTGTCGTCCCGTACGTCTCGTTTGGGACACTATATACGTCTGCAGCGTTATATATGCTAACCTAAGGCAGGCTATCATCTGGGATGCAGTATTTTACAACATTCCTGGCATATCGGCCCCTACTTCTCGGTGGGAACATTATATACGTCTATAACGTATCACAACCTAATCTAACCCATCCAGGCCCTCGCTGGCAATGTTTTACAGAATCCCGTTCCTGTCGTCCCGTACGTCCCGGTTGGGACATTATAAACGTCTACAGCGATATATATCCTAATGTAAGGCAGGCTAACATCTCGGATGTAGTATTTTACAACATTCCTGGCGCATCGGCCCCTACTTTTCGGTGGGAACATTATATTCGTCTATTACGTAATATAACCTAACCTAACACATCTAGGCCCTCGCTGGTAATGTTTTACAGAATCTCCTTCATGACGTCCCGTACATCTGGGTTGGCATGTTATATACGTCTATAGCGTTATATATCCTAACCTTAGGCACGCTATCATCTCGGATGTATTATTTTACAACATTCCTGGCGTATCGGCCCCTACTTCTCGGGTGGGAACATTATATTCGTCTATTACGTAATATAACCTAACCTAACACATCTAGGCCCTCGCTGGTAATGTTTTACAGAATCTCCTTCATGACGTCCCGTACATCTCGGTTGGCATATTATATACGTCTATAGCGTTATATATCCTAACCTAAGGCAGGCTATCATCTCGGATGTAGTATTTTACCACATTCCTGGCGTATCGGCCCCTACTTCTCGGTGGGAACATTATATTCGTCTATAACGTAACATAACCTAACCTAACCCATCTAGCCCCTCGCTGGTAATGTTTTACAGAATCCCGTTCGTTTCGTCCCGTACGTCTCGGTTGGGACGTTATATACGTCTACAGCGATATATATCCTAACGTAAGGCAGGCTAACATCTCGGATGTAGTGTTTTACAATATTCCTGGCGTATCGGCCCCTACTTCTCGGTGGGAACATTATATTCGTCTATTACGTAATATAACCTAACCTAACACATCTAGGCCCCCGCTGGTAATGTTTTACAGAATCTCGTTCGTGACGTCCCGTACATCTCGGTTGGATTATTATATACGTCTATAGCGTTATATATCCTAACCTAAGGCAGGCTATCATCTCGGATGTAGTATTTTACAACATTCCTGGCGTATCGGCCCCCGTTCTCGGTGGGAACATTATATACGTCTATAGCGTATCACATCCTAACCTAACCCATCTAAACCCTCGCTGGTAATGTTTTACAGAATCCCGTTCCTGTCGTCCCGTACATCTCGGTTGGGATATTATAAACGTCTACAGCGATATATATCCCAACGTAAGGCAGGCTAACATCTGGGATGTAGTATTTTACAACATTCCTGGCGTATCGGCCCCTACTTCTTGGTGGGAACATTATATACGTCTATAACGTAACATAACCTAACCTAACACATCTAGCCGATCGCTGGTAATGTTTTACAGAATGCCGTTCGTGTCGTCCCGTACGTCTCGGTTGGGACATTATATACGTCTACAGCGTTATATATCCTAACCTAAGGCAGGCTATTATCTCGGATGCAGTATTTTACAACATGCCAGGCGTATCGGCCCCTACTTCACGGTGGGAACATTATATACGTCTATAACGTATCACAACCTAACCTAACCCATCTAGCCCCTCGCTGGTAATGTTTTACAGAATCCCGTTCGTGCCGTCCCGTAGGTCTCGGTTGGGACGTTATATAAGTCTACAGCGATATATATCCTATCCTAAGACAGGCTATCATCTCGGATGTAGTATTTTACAACATTCCTGACGTATCGGCCCCTACTTCTCGGTGGGAACATTATATTCGTCTATAACGTAACATAACCTAACCTAATCCATCTAGCCCCTCGCTGGTAATGTTTTACAGAATCCCGTTCGTTTCGTCCCGTACGTCTCGGTTGGGACGTTATATACGTCTACAGCGATATATATCCTAACGTAAGGCAGGCTAACATCTCGGATGTAGTGTTTTACAACATTCCTGGCGTATCGGCCCCTACTTCTCGGTGGGAACATTATATTCGTCTATTACGTAATATAACCTAACCTAACACATCTAGGCCCCCGCTGGTAATGTTTTACAGAATCTCGTTCGTGACGTCGCGTACATCTCGGTTGGATTATTATATACGTCTATAGCGTTATATATCCTAACCTAAGGCAGGCTATCATCTCGGATGTAGTATTTTACAACATTCCTGGCGTATCGGCTCCCGTTCTCGGTGGGAACATTATATACGTCTATAGCGTATCACATCCTAACCTAACCCATCTAAACCCTCGCTGGTAATGTTTTACAGAATCCCGTTCCTGTCGTCCCGTACATCTCGGTTGGAATATTATAAACGTCTACAGCGATATATATCCTAACGTAAGGCAGGCTAACATCTCGGATGTAGTATTTTACAACATTCCTGGCGTATCGGCCCCTACTTCTTGGTGGGAACATTATATTCGTCTATAACGTAACATAACCTAACCTAACACATCTAGCCCCTCGCTGGTAATGTTTTACAGAATCCCGTTCGTGACGTCCCGTACATCTCGGTTGGAATATTATATACGTCTATAGCGTTATATATCCTAACCTAAGGCAGGCTATCATCTCGGATGCAGTATTTTACAACATGCCTGGCGTATCGGCCCCTACTTCTCGGTGGGAACATTATATACGTCTATAACGTATCACATCCTAACCTAACCCATCTAGCCCCTCGCTGGTAATGTTTTACAGAATCCCGTTCCTGTCGTCCCGCACATCTCGGTTGGGATATTATTTACGTCTACACCGATATATATCCTAACGTAAGGCAGGCTAACATCTCGGATGTAGTATTTTACAACATTCCTGGCGTATCGGTCCCTACTTCTCGGTGGGAACATTATATAGGTCTGTAACGTAACATAACCTAACCTAACCCATCTAGCCCCTCGCTGGTAAAGTTTACAGAATCCCGTTCGTGTCGTCCCGTACGTCTCGGTTGGGACATTATATACGTCTATAGCGTTATGTATCCTAACCTAAGGCAGGCTATCATCTCGGATATAGTATTTTACAACATTCCTGACGTATCGGCCCCTACTTCTCGGTGGGAACATTATATAGGTCTATAACGTAATGTGACCTAACCTAGCACATCTAGCCCCTCGCTGGTAATGTTTTACAGAATCCCGTTCGTGACGTCCCGTACATCTCGGTTGGAATATTATATACGTCTATAGAGTTATATATCCTAACCTAAGGCAGGCTATCATCTCGGATGTAGTATTTTACAACATTCCTGACGTATCGGCCCCTACTTCTCGGTGGGAACATTATATAGGTCTATAACGTAATGTAACCTAACCTAACACATCTAGCCCCTCGCTGGTAATGTTTTACAGAATCCCGTTCGCGACGTCCCGTACATCTCGGTTGGAATATTATATACGTCTATAGCGTTATATATCCTAACCTAAGGCAGGCTATCATCTCGGATATAGTACTTTACAACATTCCAGGCGTATCCGCCCCTACTTCTCGATGGGAACATTATATAGGTCTATAACGTAATATAACCTAACCTAACACATCTAGCCCCTCGCTGGTAATGTTTTACAGAATCCCGTTTTTGTCGTCCCGTACGTCTCGTTTGGGACACTATATACGTCTGCAGCGTTATATATGCTAACCTAAGGCAGGCTATCATGTCGGATGCAGTATTTTACAACATTCCTGGCGTATCGGCCCCTACTTCTCGGTGGGAACATTATAATCGTCTATTACGTAATATAACCTAACCTAACACATCTAGGCCCTCGTTGGTAATGTTTTACAGAATCTCCTTCGTGACGTCCCGTACATCTCGGTTGGAATATTATATACGTCTATAGCGTTATATATACTAACCTAATGCAGGCTATCATCTCGGATGCAGTATTTTACAACATGCCTGGCGTATCGGCCCCTACTTCACGGTGGGAACAGTATATACGTCTATAACGTATCACAACCTAACCTAACCCATCTAGCCCCTCGCTGGTAATGTTTTACAGAATCCCGTTCGTGCCGTCCCGTACGTCTCGGTTGGGACATTATATACGTCTACAGCGTTATATATCCTAACCTAAGGCAGGCTATTATCTCGGATGCAGTATTTTACAACATGCCAGGCGTATCGGCCTCTACTTCACGGTGGGAACATTATATACTTCTATAACGTATCACAACCTAACCTAATCCACCTAGCCCCTCGCTGGTAATGTTTTACAGAATCCCGTTCGTGCCATCCCGTACGTCTCGGTTGGGACATTATGAACGTCTACAGCGATATATATCCTAACGTAAGGCAGGCTAACATCTCGGATGTAGTATTTTACAACATTCCTGGCGTATCGGCCCCTACTTCTCGGTGGGAACATTATATTCGTCTATTACGTAATATAAACTAACCTAACACATCTAGGCCCTCGCTGGTAATGTTTTACAGAATCCCGTTCGTTTCGTCCCGCATGTCTCGGTTGGGACATTATAAACGTCTACAGCGATATATATCCTAAGGTAAGGCAGGTTGACATCTCGGATGTTGTATTTTACAACATTCCTGGCGTATCGGCCCCTACTTCTCGGTGGGAACATAATATTCGTCTATAACGTAATATAACCTAACCTAACACATCTAGCCCCTCGCTGGTAATGTTTTACAGAATCCCGTTCGTGACGTCCCGTACATATCGGTTGGAATATTATGTACGTCTACAGCGTTATATATCCTAACCTAAGGCAGGCTATCATCTCGGATGCAGTATTTTACAACATTCCTGGCATATCGGCCCCTACTTCTCGGTGGGAAAATTATATACATCTATAATGTATCGCAACCTAATCTAACCCATCCAGGCCCTCGCTGGTAATGTTTTACAGAATCCCGTTCCTGTCGTCCCGTACGTCTCGGTTGGGACATTATGTACGTCTACACCGATATATCCTAACGTAAGGCAGGCTAACATCTCGGATGTAGTATTTTACAACATTCCTGGCGTATCGGCCTCTACTTCTCGCTGGGAACATTATATGGGTCTATTACGTAAGACAACCTAACCTAACACATCTAGCCCCTCGCTGGTAATGTTTCACAGAATCCCGTTTTTGTCGTCCCGTATGTCTCATTTGGTACACTATATACGTCTGCAGCGTTATATATGCTAACCTAAGGCAAGCCATCATCTCGGATGCAGTATTTTACAACATTCCTGGCATATCGGCCGCTACTTCCCGGTGGGAACATTATATACGTCTATAACGTATCACAACCTAATCTAACCCATCCAGGCCCTCGCTGGTAATGTTTTACAGAATCCCGTTCCTGTCGTCCCGTACGTCTCGGTTGGGACATTATAAACGTCTCCAGCGATACATATCATAACGTAAGGCAGGCTAACATCTCGGAAGTAGTATTTTACAACATTCCTGTCGTATCGGGCCCTACTTCTCGGTGGGAACATTATATTCGTCTATTACGTAATATAATCTAACCTAACACATCTAGGCCCTCGCTGGTAATGTTTTACAGAATCCCGTTCGTTTCGTCCCGCATCTCTCGGTTGGGACATTATAAACGTCTACAGCGATATATATCCTAACGTAAGGCAGGTTGACATCTCGGATGTTGTATTTTACAACATTCCTGGCGTATCGGCCCCTACTTCTCGGTGGGAACAAAATATTCGTCTATAACGTAATATAACCTAACCTAACACATCTAGCCCCTCGCTGGTAATGTTTTACAGAATCCCGTTCGTGACGTCCCGTACATCTCGGTTGGAATATTATATACGTCTATAGCGTTATGTATCCTAACCTAAGGCAGGCTATCATCTCGGATATAGTATTTTACAACATTCCTGGCGTATCCGCCCCTACTTCTCGGTGGGAACATTATATAGATGTATAACGTAATATAACCTAACCTAACACATCTAGCCCCTCGCTGGTAATGTTTTACAGAATCCCGTTCCTGTCGTCCCGTACATCTCGGTTGGGATATTATATACGTCTACACCGATATATATCCTAATGTAAGGCAGGCTAACATCTCGGATGTAGTGTTTTACAACATTCCTGGCGTATCGGCCCCTACTTCTCGGTGGGAACAGTATATTCGTCTATTACGTAATATAACCTAACCTAACACATCTAGGCCCTCGCTGGTAATGTTTTACAGAATCTCGTTCGTGACGTCCCGTACATATCGGTTGGAATATTATATACGTCTACAGCGTTATATTTCCTAACCTAAGGCAGGCTATCATCTCGGATGCAGTATTTTACAACATTCCTGGCATATCGGCCGCTACTTCCCGGTGGGAACATTATATACGTCTATAACGTATCACAACCTAATCTAACCCATCCAGGCCCTCGCTGGTAGTGTTTTACAGAATCCCGTTCCTGTCGTCCCGTACGTCTCGGTTGGGACATTATAAACGTCTACAGCGATACATATCATAACGTAAGGCAGGCTAACATCTCGGAAGTAGTATTTTACAACATTCCTGTCGTATCGGGCCCTACTTCTCGGTGGGAACATTATATTCGTCTATTACGTAATATAATCTAACCTAACACATCTAGGCCCTCGCTGGTAATGTTTTACAGAATCCCGTTCGTTTCGTCCCGCATGTCTCGGTTGGGACGTTATATACGTCTACAGCGATATATATCCTAACGTAAGGCAGGCTAACATCTCGGATGTAGTGTTTTACAACATTCCTGGCGTATCGGCCCCTACTTCTCGGTGGGAACATTATATTCGTCTATTACGTAATATAACCTAACCTAACACATCTAGGCCCCCGCTGGTAATGTTTTACAGAATCTCGTTCGTGACGTCCCGTACATCTCGGTTGGATTATTATATACGTCTATAGCGTTATATATCCTAACCTAAGGCAGGCTATCATCTCGGATGTAGTATTTTACAACATTCCTGGCGTATCGGCCCCCGTTCTGGGTGGGAACATTATATACGTCTATAGCGTATCACATCCTAACCTAACCCATCTAGCCCCTCGCTGGTAATGTTTTACAGAATCCCGTTCGTTTCGTCCCGTACGTCACGGTTTGGACGTTATATACGTCTACAGCGATATATATCCTAACGTAAGGCAGGCTAACATCTCGGATGTAGTATTTTACAACATTCCTGGCGTATCGGCCCCCGTTCTCGGTGGGAACATTATATACGTCTATAGCGTATCACATCCTATCCTAACCCATCTAGCCCCTCGCTTGTAATGTTTTACAGAATCCCGTTCCTGTCGTCCCGTACATCTCGGTTGGGATATTATAAACGTCTACAGCGATATATATCCTAACGTAAGGCAGGCTAACATCTCGGATGTAGTATTTTACAACATTCCTGGCGTATCGGCCCCTACTTCTCGGTGGGAACATTATATTCGTCTATTACGTAATATAACCTAACCTAACACATCTAGGCCCTCGCTGGTAATGTTTTACAGAATCTCCTTTATGACGTCCCGTACATCTCGGTTGGCATGTTATATACGTCTATAGCGTTATATATCCTAACCTTAGGCACGCTATCATCTCGGATGTATTATTTTACAACATTCCTGGCGTATCGGCCCCTACTTCTCGGGTGGGAACATTATATTCGTCTATTACGTAATATAACCTAACCTAACACATCTAGGCCCTCGCTGGTAATGTTTTACAGAATCTCCTTCATGACGTCCTGTACATCTCGGTTGGCATATTATATACGTCTATAGCGTTATATATCCTAACCTTAGGCACGCTATCATCTCGGATGTATTATTTTGCAACATTCCTGGCGTATCGGCCCCTACTTCTCGGGTTGGAACATTATATAGGTCTATAACGTAACATAACCTAACCTAACCCATCTAGCCCCTCGCTGGTAAAGTTTACAGAATCCCGATCGTGTCGTCCCGTACGTCTCGGTTGGGACATTATTTACGTCTATAGCGTTATATATCCTAACCTAAGGCAGGCTATCATCTCGGATGTAGTATTTTACAACATTCCTGACGTATCGGCCCCTACTTCTCGGTGGGAACATTATATAGGTCTATTACGTAATATAACCTAACCTAACACATCTAGGCCCTCGCTAGTAATGTTTTACAGAATCTCGTTCGTGACGTCCCGTACATCTCGGTTGGAATATTATATACGTCTATAGCGTTATATATCATAACGTAAGGCAGGCTAACATCTCGGAAGTAGTATTTTACAACATTCCTGTCGTATCGGGCCCTACTTCTCGGTGGGAACATTATATTCGTCTATTACGTAATATAATCTAACCTAACACATCTAGGCCCTCGCTGGTAATGTTTTACAGAATCCCGTTCGTTTCGTCCCGCATGTCTCGGTTGGGACATTATAAACGTCTACAGCGTTATATATCCTAACGTAAGGCAGGCTAACATCTCGGATGTAGTGTTTTACAACATTCCTGGCGTATCGGCCCCTACTTCTCGGTGGGAACAGTATATTCGTCTATTACGTAATATAACCTAACCTAACACATCTAGGCCCTCGCTGGTAATGTTTTACAGAATCTCGTTCGTGACGTCCCGTACATATCGGTTGGAATATTATATACGTCTACAGCGTTATATTTCCTAACCTAAGGCAGGCTATCATCTCGGATGCAGTATTTTACAACATTCCTGGCATATCGGCCGCTACTTCCCGGTGGGAACATTATATACGTCTATAACGTATCACAACCTAATCTAACCCATCCAGGCCCTCGCTGGTAGTGTTTTACAGAATCCCGTTCCTGTCGTCCCGTACGTCTCGGTTGGGACATTATAAACGTCTACAGCGATACATATCATAACGTAAGGCAGGCTAACATCTCGGAAGTAGTATTTTACAACATTCCTGTCGTATCGGGCCCTACTTCTCGGTGGGAACATTATATTCGTCTATTACGTAATATAATCTAACCTAACACATCTAGGCCCTCGCTGGTAATGTTTTACAGAATCCCGTTCGTTTCGTCCCGCATGTCTCGGTTGGGACGTTATATACGTCTACAGCGATATATATCCTAACGTAAGGCAGGCTAACATCTCGGATGTAGTGTTTTACAACATTCCTGGCGTATCGGCCCCTACTTCTCGGTGGGAACATTATATTCGTCTATTACGTAATATAACCTAACCTAACACATCTAGGCCCCCGCTGGTAATGTTTTACAGAATCTCGTTCGTGACGTCCCGTACATCTCGGTTGGATTATTATATACGTCTATAGCGTTATATATCCTAACCTAAGGCAGGCTATCATCTCGGATGTAGTATTTTACAACATTCCTGGCGTATCGGCCCCCGTTCTGGGTGGGAACATTATATACGTCTATAGCGTATCACATCCTAACCTAACCCATCTAGCCCCTCGCTGGTAATGTTTTACAGAATCCCGTTCGTTTCGTCCCGTACGTCACGGTTTGGACGTTATATACGTCTACAGCGATATATATCCTAACGTAAGGCAGGCTAACATCTCGGATGTAGTATTTTACAACATTCCTGGCGTATCGGCCCCCGTTCTCGGTGGGAACATTATATACGTCTATAGCGTATCACATCCTATCCTAACCCATCTAGCCCCTCGCTTGTAATGTTTTACAGAATCCCGTTCCTGTCGTCCCGTACATCTCGGTTGGGATATTATAAACGTCTACAGCGATATATATCCTAACGTAAGGCAGGCTAACATCTCGGATGTAGTATTTTACAACATTCCTGGCGTATCGGCCCCTACTTCTCGGTGGGAACATTATATTCGTCTATTACGTAATATAACCTAACCTAACACATCTAGGCCCTCGCTGGTAATGTTTTACAGAATCTCCTTCATGACGTCCCGTACATCTCGGTTGGCATGTTATATACGTCTATAGCGTTATATATCCTAACCTTAGGCATGCTATCATCTCGGATGTATTATTTTACAACATTCCTGGCGTATCGGCCCCTACTTCTCGGGTGGGAACATTATATTCGTCTATTACGTAATATAACCTAACCTAACACATCTAGGCCCTCGCTGGTAATGTTTTACAGAATCTCCTTCATGACGTCCCGTACATCTCGGTTGGCATATTATATACGTCTATAGCGTTATATATCCTAACCTTAGGCACGCTATCATCTCGGATGTATTATTTTACAACATTCCTGGCGTATCGGCCCCTACTTCTCGGGTTGGAACATTATATAGGTCTATAACGTAACATAACCTAACCTAACCCATCTAGCCCCTCGCTGGTAAAGTTTACAGAATCCCGATCGTGTCGTCCCGTACGTCTCGGTTGGGACATTATTTACGTCTATAGCGTTATATATCCTAACCTAAGGCAGGCTACCATCTCGGATGTAGTATTTTACAACATTCCTGACGTATCGGCCCCTACTTCTCGGTGGGAACATTATATAGGTCTATTACGTAATATAACCTAACCTAACACATCTAGGCCCGCGCTAGTAATGTTTTACAGAATCTCGTTCGTGACGTCCCGTACATCTCGGTTGGAATATTATATACGTCTATAGCGTTATATATCCTAACCTAAGGCAGGCTATCATCTCGGATGTAGTATTTTACCACATTCCTGGCGTATCGGCCCCTACTTCTCGGTGGGAACATTATATTCGTCTATAACGTAACATAACCTAACCTAACCCATCTAGCCCCTCGCTGGTAATGTTTTACAGAATCCCGTTCGTTTCGTCCCGTACGTCTCGGTTGGGACGTTATATACGTCTACAGCGATATATATCCTAACGTAAGGCAGGCTAACATCTCGGATGTAGTGTTTTACAACATTCCTGGCGTATCGGCCCCTACTTCTCGGTGGGAACATTATATTCGTCTATTACGTAATATAACCTAACCTAACACATCTAGGCCCCCGCTGGTAATGTTTTACAGAATCTCGTTCGTGACGTCCCGTACATCTCGGTTGGATTATTATATACGTCTATAGCGTTATATATCCTAACCTAAGGCAGGCTATCATCTCGGATGTAGTATTTTACAACATTCCTGGCGTATCGGCCCCCGTTCTCGGTGGGAACATTATATACGTCTATAGCGTATCACATCCTAACCTAACCCATCTAAACCCTCGCTGGTAATGTTTTACAGAATCCCGTTCCTGTCGTCCCGTACATCTCGGTTGGGATATTATAAACGTCTACAGCGATATATATCCCAACGTAAGGCAGGCTAACATCTGGGATGTAGTATTTTACAACATTCCTGGCGTATCGGCCCCTACTTCTTGGTGGGAATATTATATTCGTCTATAACGTAACATAACCTAACCTAACATATCTAGCCGATCGCTGGTAATGTTTTACAGAATGCCGTTCGTGTCGTCCCGTACGTCTCGGTTGGGACATTATATACGTCTACAGCGTTATATATCCTAACCTAAGGCAGGCTATTATCTCGGATGCAGTATTTTACAACATGCCAGGCGTATCGGCCCCTACTTCACGGTGGGAACATTATATACGTCTATAACGTATCACAACCTAACCTAACCCATCTAGCCCCTCGCTGGTAATGTTTTACAGAATCCCGTTCGTGCCGTCCCGTAGGTCTCGGTTGGGACGTTATATAAGTCTACAGCGATATATATCCTATCCTAAGACAGGCTATCATCTCGGATGTAGTATTTTACAACATTCCTGACGTATCGGCCCCTACTTCTCGGTGGGAACATTATATACGTCTATAACGTATCACAACTTATCTAACCCATCCAGGCCCTCGCTGGTAATGTTTTACAGAATCCCGTTCCTGTCGTCCCGTACGTCTCGGTTGGGACATTATAAACGTCTACAGCGATACATATCATAACGTAAGGCAGGCTAACATCTCGGAAGTAGTATTTTACAACATTCCTGTCGTATCGGGCCCTACTTCTCGGTGGGAACATTATATTCGTCTATTACATAATATAATCTAACCTAACACATCTAGGCCCTCGCTGGTAATGTTTTACAGAATCCCGTTCGTTTCGTCCCGCATGTCTCGGTTGGGACATTATAAACGTCTACAGCGTTATATATCCTAACGTAAGGCAGGCTAACATCTCGGATGTAGTGTTTTACAACATTCCTGGCGTATCGGCCCCTACTTCTCGGTGGGAACATTATATTCGTCTATTACGTAATATAACCTAACCTAACACATCTAGGCCCCCGCTGGTAATGTTTTACAGAATCTCGTTCGTGACGTCCCGTACATCTCGGTTGGATTATTATATACGTCTATAGCGTTATATATCCTAACCTAAGGCAGGCTATCATCTCGGATGTAGTATTTTACAACATTCCTGGCGTATCGGCCCCCGTTCTCGGTGGGAACATTATATACGTCTATAGCGTATCACATCCTAACCTAACCCATCTAAACCCTCGCTGGTAATGTTTTACAGAATCCCGTTCCTGTCGTCCCGTACATCTCGGTTGGGATATTATAAACGTCTACAGCGATATATATCCCAACGTAAGGCAGGCTAACATCTGGGATGTAGTATTTTACAACATTCCTGGCGTATCGGCCCCTACTTCTTGGTGGGAATATTATATTCGTCTATAACGTAACATAACCTAACCTAACATATCTAGCCGATCGCTGGTAATGTTTTACAGAATGCCGTTCGTGTCGTCCCGTACGTCTCGGTTGGGACATTATATACGTCTACAGCGTTATATATCCTAACCTAAGGCAGGCTATTATCTCGGATGCAGTATTTTACAACATGCCAGGCGTATCGGCCCCTACTTCACGGTGGGAACATTATATACGTCTATAACGTATCACAACCTAACCTAACCCATCTAGCCCCTCGCTGGTAATGTTTTACAGAATCCCGTTCGTGCCGTCCCGTAGGTCTCGGTTGGGACGTTATATAAGTCTACAGCGATATATATCCTATCCTAAGACAGGCTATCATCTCGGATGTAGTATTTTACAACATTCCTGACGTATCGGCCCCTACTTCTCGGTGGGAACATTATATACGTCTATAACGTATCACAACTTATCTAACCCATCCAGGCCCTCGCTGGTAATGTTTTACAGAATCCCGTTCCTGTCGTCCCGTACGTCTCGGTTGGGACATTATAAACGTCTACAGCGATACATATCATAACGTAAGGCAGGCTAACATCTCGGAAGTAGTATTTTACAACATTCCTGTCGTATCGGGCCCTACTTCTCGGTGGGAACATTATATTCGTCTATTACGTAATATAATCTAACCTAACACATCTAGGCCCTCGCTGGTAATGTTTTACAGAATCCCGTTCGTTTCGTCCCGCATGTCTCGGTTGGGACATTATAAACGTCTACAGCGTTATATATCCTAACGTAAGGCAGGCTAACATCTCGGATGTAGTGTTTTACAACATTCCTGGCGTATCGGCCCCTACTTCTCGGTGGGAACATTATATTCGTCTATTACGTAATATAACCTAACCTAACACATCTAGGCCCCCGCTGGTAATGTTTTACAGAATCTCGTTCGTGACGTCCCGTACATCTCGGTTGGATTATTATATACGTCTATAGCGTTATATATCCTAACCTAAGGCAGGCTATCATCTCGGATGTAGTATTTTACAACATTCCTGGCGTATCGGCCCCCGTTCTGGGTGGGAACATTATATACGTCTATAGCGTATCACATCCTAACCTAACCCATCTAGCCCCTCGCTGGTAATGTTTTACAGAATCCCGTTCGTTTCGTCCCGTACGTCACGGTTTGGACGTTATATACGTCTACAGCGATATATATCCTAACGTAAGGCAGGCTAACATCTCGGATGTAGTATTTTACAACATTCCTGGCGTATCGGCCCCCGTTCTCGGTGGGAACATTATATACGTCTATAGCGTATCACATCCTATCCTAACCCATCTAGCCCCTCGCTTGTAATGTTTTACAGAATCCCGTTCCTGTCGTCCCGTACATCTCGGTTGGGATATTATAAACGTCTACAGCGATATATATCCTAACGTAAGGCAGGCTAACATCTCGGATGTAGTATTTTACAACATTCCTGGCGTATCGGCCCCTACTTCTCGGTGGGAACATTATATTCGTCTATTACGTAATATAACCTAACCTAACACATCTAGGCCCTCGCTGGTAATGTTTTACAGAATCTCCTTTATGACGTCCCGTACATCTCGGTTGGCATGTTATATACGTCTATAGCGTTATATATCCTAACCTTAGGCACGCTATCATCTCGGATGTATTATTTTACAACATTCCTGGCGTATCGGCCCCTACTTCTCGGGTGGGAACATTATATTCGTCTATTACGTAATATAACCTAACCTAACACATCTAGGCCCTCGCTGGTAATGTTTTACAGAATCTCCTTCATGACGTCCTGTACATCTCGGTTGGCATATTATATACGTCTATAGCGTTATATATCCTAACCTTAGGCACGCTATCATCTCGGATGTATTATTTTGCAACATTCCTGGCGTATCGGCCCCTACTTCTCGGGTTGGAACATTATATAGGTCTATAACGTAACATAACCTAACCTAACCCATCTAGCCCCTCGCTGGTAAAGTTTACAGAATCCCGATCGTGTCGTCCCGTACGTCTCGGTTGGGACATTATTTACGTCTATAGCGTTATATATCCTAACCTAAGGCAGGCTATCATCTCGGATGTAGTATTTTACAACATTCCTGACGTATCGGCCCCTACTTCTCGGTGGGAACATTATATAGGTCTATTACGTAATATAACCTAACCTAACACATCTAGGCCCTCGCTAGTAATGTTTTACAGAATCTCGTTCGTGACGTCCCGTACATCTCGGTTGGAATATTATATACGTCTATAGCGTTATATATCCTAACCTAAGGCAGGCTATCATCTCGGATGTAGTATTTTACCACATTTCTGGCGTATCGGCCCCTACTTCTCGGTGGGAACATTATATTCGTCTATAACGTAACATAACCTAACCTAACCCATCTAGCCCCTCGCTGGTAATGTTTTACAGAATCCCGTTCGTTTCGTCCCGTACGTCTCGGTTGGGACGTTATATACGTCTACAGCGATATATATCCTAACGTAAGGCAGGCTAACATCTCGGATGTAGTGTTTTACAACATTCCTGGCGTATCGGCCCCTACTTCTCGGTGGGAACATTATATTCGTCTATTACGTAATATAACCTAACCTAACACATCTAGGCCCCCGCTGGTAATGTTTTACAGAATCTCGTTCGTGACGTCCCGTACATCTCGGTTGGATTATTATATACGTCTATAGCGTTATATATCCTAACCTAAGGCAGGCTATCATCTCGGATGTAGTATTTTACAACATTCCTGGCGTATCGGCCCCCGTTCTCGGTGGGAACATTATATACGTCTATAGCGTATCACATCCTAACCTAACCCATCTAAACCCTCGCTGGTAATGTTTTACAGAATCCCGTTCCTGTCGTCCCGTACATCTCGGTTGGGATATTATAAACGTCTACAGCGATATATATCCCAACGTAAGGCAGGCTAACATCTGGGATGTAGTATTTTACAACATTCCTGGCGTATCGGCCCCTACTTCTTGGTGGGAACATTATATTCGTCTATAACGTAACATAACCTAACCTAACATATCTAGCCGATCGCTGGTAATGTTTTACAGAATGCCGTTCGTGTCGTCCCGTACGTCTCGGTTGGGACATTATATACGTCTACAGCGTTATATATCCTAACCTAAGGCAGGCTATTATCTCGGATGCAGTATTTTACAACATGCCAGGCGTATCGGCCCCTACTTCACGGTGGGAACATTATATACGTCTATAACGTATCACAACCTAACCTAACCCATCTAGCCCCTCGCTGGTAATGTTTTACAGAATCCCGTTCGTGCCGTCCCGTAGGTCTCGGTTGGGACGTTATATAAGTCTACAGCGATATATATCCTATCCTAAGACAGGCTATCATCTCGGATGTAGTATTTTACAACATTCCTGACGTATCGGCCCCTACTTCTCGGTGGGAACATTATATACGTCTATAACGTATCACAACTTATCTAACCCATCCAGGCCCTCGCTGGTAATGTTTTACAGAATCCCGTTCCTGTCGTCCCGTACGTCTCGGTTGGGACATTATAAACGTCTACAGCGATACATATCATAACGTAAGGCAGGCTAACATCTCGGAAGTAGTATTTTACAACATTCCTGTCGTATCGGGCCCTACTTCTCGGTGGGAACATTATATTCGTCTATTACGTAATATAATCTAACCTAACACATCTAGGCCCTCGCTGGTAATGTTTTACAGAATCCCGTTCGTTTCGTCCCGCATGTCTCGGTTGGGACATTATAAACGTCTACAGCGTTATATATCCTAACGTAAGGCAGGCTAACATCTCGGATGTAGTGTTTTACAACATTCCTGGCGTATCGGCCCCTACTTCTCGGTGGGAACATTATATTCGTCTATTACGTAATATAACCTAACCTAACACATCTAGGCCCCCGCTGGTAATGTTTTACAGAATCTCGTTCGTGACGTCCCGTACATCTCGGTTGGATTATTATATACGTCTATAGCGTTATATATCCTAACCTAAGGCAGGCTATCATCTCGGATGTAGTATTTTACAACATTCCTGGCGTATCGGCCCCCGTTCTGGGTGGGAACATTATATACGTCTATAGCGTATCACATCCTAACCTAACCCATCTAGCCCCTCGCTGGTAATGTTTTACAGAATCCCGTTCGTTTCGTCCCGTACGTCACGGTTTGGACGTTATATACGTCTACAGCGATATATATCCTAACGTAAGGCAGGCTAACATCTCGGATGTAGTATTTTACAACATTCCTGGCGTATCGGCCCCCGTTCTCGGTGGGAACATTATATACGTCTATAGCGTATCACATCCTATCCTAACCCATCTAGCCCCTCGCTTGTAATGTTTTACAGAATCCCGTTACTGTCGTCCCGTACATCTCGGTTGGGATATTATAAACGTCTACAGCGATATATATCCTAACGTAAGGCAGGCTAACATCTCGGATGTAGTATTTTACAACATTCCTGGCGTATCGGCCCCTACTTCTCGGTGGGAACATTATATTCGTCTATTACGTAATATAACCTAACCTAACACATCTAGGCCCTCGCTGGTAATGTTTTACAGAATCTCCTTTATGACGTCCAGTACATCTCGGTTGGCATGTTATATACGTCTATAGCGTTATATATCCTAACCTTAGGCACGCTATCATCTCGGATGTATTATTTTACAACATTCCTGGCGTATCGGCCCCTACTTCTCGGGTGGGAACATTATATTCGTCTATTACGTAATATAACCTAACCTAACACATCTAGGCCCTCGCTGGTAATGTTTTACAGAATCTCCTTCATGACGTCCTGTACATCTCGGTTGGCATATTATATACGTCTATAGCGTTATATATCCTAACCTTAGGCACGCTATCATCTCGGATGTATTATTTTACAACATTCCTGGCGTATCGGCCCCTACTTCTCGGGTTGGAACATTATATAGGTCTATAACGTAACATAACCTAACCTAACCCATCTAGCCCCTCGCTGGTAAAGTTTACAGAATCCCGATCGTGTCGTCCCGTACGTCTCGGTTGGGACATTATTTACGTCTATAGCGTTATATATCCTAACCTAAGGCAGGCTATCATCTCGGATGTAGTATTTTACAACATTCCTGACGTATCGGCCCCTACTTCTCGGTGGGAACATTATATAGGTCTATTACGTAATATAACCTAACCTAACACATCTAGGCCCTCGCTAGTAATGTTTTACAGAATCCCGTTCGTGTCGTCCCGTACGTCTCGGTTGGGACATTATATACGTCTACAGCGTTATATATCCTAACCTAAGGCAGGCTATTATCTCGGATGCAGTATTTTACAACATGCCAGGCGTATCGGCCCCTACTTCACGGTGGGAACATTATATACGTCTATAACGTAATGTAACCTAACCTAACACATCTAGGCCCCCGCTGGTAATGTTTTACAGAATCTCGTTCGTGACGTCCCGTACATCTCGGTTGGATTATTATATACGTCTATAGCGTTATATATCCTAACCTAAGGCAGGCTATCATCTCGGATGTAGTATTTTACAACATTCCTGGCGTATCGGCCCCCGTTCTGGGTGGGAACATTATATACGTCTATAGCGTATCACATCCTAACCTAACCCATCTAGCCCCTCGCTGGTAATGTTTTACAGAATCCCGTTCGTTTCGTCCCGTACGTCACGGTTTGGACGTTATATACGTCTACAGCGATATATATCCTAACGTAAGGCAGGCTAACATCTCGGATGTAGTATTTTACAACATTCCTGGCGTATCGGCCCCCGTTCTCGGTGGGAACATTAAATACGTCTATAGCGTATCACATCCTATCCTAACCCATCTAGCCCCTCGCTTGTAATGTTTTACAGAATCCCGTTCCTGTCGTCCCGTACATCTCGGTTGGGATATTATAAACGTCTACAGCGATATATATCCTAACGTAAGGCAGGCTAACATCTCGGATGTAGTATTTTACAACATTCCTGGCGTATCGGCCCCTACTTCTCGGTGGGAACATTATATTCGTCTATTACGTAATATAACCTAACCTAACACATCTAGGCCCTCGCTGGTAATGTTTTACAGAATCTCCTTTATGACGTCCCGTACATCTCGGTTGGCATGTTATATACGTCTATAGCGTTATATATCCTAACCTTAGGCACGCTATCATCTCGGATGTATTATTTTACAACATTCCTGGCGTATCGGCCCCTACTTCTCGGGTGGGAACATTATATTCGTCTATTACGTAATATAACCTAACCTAACACATCTAGGCCCTCGCTGGTAATGTTTTACAGAATCTCCTTCATGACGTCCTGTACATCTCGGTTGGCATGTTATATACGTCTATAGCGTTATATATCCTAACCTTAGGCACGCTATCATCTCGGATGTATTATTTTACAACATTCCTGGCGTATCGGCCCCTAATTCTCGGGTTGGAACATTATATAGGTCTATAACGTAACATAACCTAACCTAACCCATCTAGCCCCTCGCTGGTAAAGTTTACAGAATCCCGATCGTGTCGTCCCGTACGTCTCGGTTGGGACATTATTTACGTCTATAGCGTTATATATCCTAACCTAAGGCAGGCTATCATCTCGGATGTAGTATTTTACAACATTCCTGACGTATCGGCCCCTACTTCTCGGTGGGAACATTATATAGGTCTATTACGTAATATAACCTAACCTAACACATCTAGGCCCTCGCTAGTAATGTTTTACAGAATCTCGTTCGTGACGTCCCGTACATCTCGGTTGGAATATTATATACGTCTATAGCGTTATATATCCTAACCTAAGGCAGGCTATCATCTCGGATGTAGTATTTTACCACATTTCTGGCGTATCGGCCCCTACTTCTCGGTGGGAACATTATATTCGTCTATAACGTAACATAACCTAACCTAACCCATCTAGCCCCTCGCTGGTAATGTTTTACAGAATCCCGTTCGTTTCGTCCCGTACGCCTCGGTTGGGACATTATATACGTCTATAGCGTTATATATCCTAACCTAAGGCAGGCTATCATCTCGTATGTAGTATTTTACAACATTCCTGACGTATCGGACCCTACTTCTCGGTGGGAACATTATATAGGTCTATAACGTAATGTAACCTAACCTAACACATCTAGCCCCTCGCTGGTAATGTTTTACAGAATCCCGTTCGTGACGTCCCGTACATCTCGGTTGGAATATTATATACGTCTATAGCGTTATATATACTAACCTAAGGCAGGCTAACATCTCGGATGTAGTATTTTACAACATTCCTGGCGTATCGGCCTCTACATCTCGATGGGAACATTATACACGTCTATAATGTAACATAACCTAACCTAACCCATCTAGCCCCTCGCTGGTAATGTTTTACAGAATCCCGTTCGTGCCGTCCCGTACGTCTCGGTTGGGACTTTATATACGTCTACAGCGTTATATATCCTAACCTAAGGCAGGCTATTATCTCGGATGCAGTATTTTACAACATGCCAGGCGTATCGGCCTCTACTTCACGGTGGGAACATTATATACGTCTATAACGTATCACAACCTAACCTAACCCATCTAGCCCCTCGCTGGTAATGTTTTACAGAATCCCGTTCGTGCCGTCCCGTACGTCTCGGTTGGGACGTTATATACGTCTACAGCGATATATATCCTATCCTAAGACAGGCTATCATCTCGGATGTAGTATTTTACAACATTCCTGACGTATCGGCCCCTACTTCTCGGTGGGAACATTATATTCGTCTATTACGTAATATAACCTAACCTAACACATCTAGGCCCCCGCTGGTAATGTTTTACAGAATCTCGTTCGTGACGTCCCGTACATCTCGGTTGGATTATTATATACGTCTATAGCGTTATATATCCTAACCTAAGGCAGGCTATCATCTCGGATGTAGTATTTTACAACATTCCTGGCGTATCGGCCCCCGTTCTCGGTGGGAGCATTATATACGTCTATAACGTATCACATCCTAACCTAACCCATCTAGCCCCTCGCTGGTAATGTTTTACAGAATTCCGTTCGTTTCGTCCCGTACGTCTCGGTTTGGACGTTATATACGTCTACAGCGATATATATCCTAACGTAAGGCAGGCTAACATCTCGGATGTAGTATTTTACAGCATTCCTGGCGTATCGGCCCCCGTTCTCGGTGGGAACATTATATACGTCTATAGCGTATCACATCCTATCCTAACCCATCTAGCCCCTCGCTTGTAATGTTTTACAGAATCCCGTTCCTGTCGTCCCGTACATCTCGGTTGGGATATTATAAACGTCTACAGCGATATATATCCTAACGTAAGGCAGGCTAACATCTCGGATGTAGTATTTTACAACATTCCTGGCGTATCGGCCCCTACTTCTCGGTGGGAACATTATATTCGTCTATTACGTAATATAACCTAACCTAACACATCTAGGCCCTCGCTGGTAATGTTTTACAGAATCCCGTTCGTTTCGTCCCGCATGTCTCGGTTGGGACATTATAAACGTCTACAGCGATATATATCCTAACGTAAGGCAGGTTGACATCTCGGATGTAGTATTTTACAACATTCCTGGCGTATCGGCCTCTACTTCTCGCTGGGAACATTATATAGGTCTATCACGTAAGACAACCTAACCTAACACATCTAGCCCCTCACTGGTAATGTTTTACAGAATCCCGTTTTTGTCGTCCCGTACGTCTCGTTTGGGACACTATATACGTCTGCAGCGTTATATATGCTAACCTAAGGCAGGCTATCACCTCGGATGCAGTATTTTACAACATTCCGGGCATATCGGCCCCTACTTCTCTGTGGGAACAATATATACGTCTATAACGTATCACAACCTAATCTAACCCATCCAGGCCCTCGCTGGTAATGTTTTACAGAATCCCGTTCCTGTCGTCCCGTACATCTCGGTTGGGATATTATATACGTCTACAGCGATATATATCCTAACGTAAGGCAGGCTAACATCCCGGATGTAGTATTTTACAACATTCCTGGCGTATCGGACTCTACTTCTCGCTGGGAACATTATATAGGTCTATCACGTAAGACAACCTAACCTAACACATCTAGACCCTCGCTGGTAATGTTTTACAGAATCCCGTTTTTGTCGTCCCGTACGTCTCGTTTGGGACACTATATACGTCTGCAGCGTTATATATGCTAACCTAAGGCAGGCTATCATCTGGGATGCAGTATTTTACAACATTCCTGGCATATCGGCCCCTACTTCTCGGTGGGAACATTATATACGTCTATAACGTATCACAACCTAATCTAACCCATCCAGGCCCTCGCTGGCAATGTTTTACAGAATCCCGTTCCTGTCGTCCCGTACGTCCCGGTTGGGACATTATAAACGACTACAGCGATATATATCCTAATGTAAGGCAGGCTAACATCTCGGATGTAGTATTTTACAACATTCCTGGCGCATCGGCCCCTACTTTTCGGTGGGAACATTATATTCGTCTATTACGTAATATAACCTAACCTAACACATCTAGGCCCTCGCTGGTAATGTTTTACAGAATCTCCTTCATGACGTCCCGTACATCTCGGTTGGCATGTTATATACGTCTATAGCGTTATGTATCCTAACCTTAGGCACGCTATCATCTCGGATGTATTATTTTACAACATTCCTGGCGTATCGGCCCCTACTTCTCGGGTGGGAACATTATATTCGTCTATTACGTAATATAACCTAACCTAACACATCTAGGCCCTCGCTGGTAATGTTTTACAGAATCTCCTTCATGACGTCCCGTACATCTCGGTTGGCATATTATATACGTCTATAGCGTTATATATCCTAACCTTAGGCACGCTATCATCTCGGATGTATTATTTTACAACATTCCTGGCGTATCGGCCCCTACTTCTCGGGTTGGAACATTATATAGGTCTATAACGTAACATAACCTAACCTAACCCATCTAGCCCCTCGCTGGTAAAGTTTACAGAATCCCGATCGTGTCGTCCCGTACGTCTCGGTTGGGACATTATTTACGTCTATAGCGTTATATATCCTAACCTAAGGCAGGCTACCATCTCGGATGTAGTATTTTACAACATTCCTGACGTATCGGCCCCTACTTCTCGGTGGGAACGTTATATAGGTCTATTACGTAATATAACCTAACCTAACACATCTAGGCCCTCGCTAGTAATGTTTTACAGAATCTCGTTCGTGACGTCCCGTACATCTCGGTTGGAATATTATATACGTCTATAGCGTTATATATCCTAACCTAAGGCAGGCTAACATCTCGGATGTAGTGTTTTACAACATTCCGGGCATATCGGCCCCTACTTCTCTGTGGGAACAATATATACGTCTATAACGTATCACAACCTAATCTAACCCATCCAGGCCCTCGCTGGTAATGTTTTACAGAATCCCGTTCCTGTCGTCCCGTACATCTCGGTTGGGATATTATATACGTCTACAGCGATATATATCCTAACGTAAGGCAGGCTAACATCCCGGATGTAGTATTTTACAACATTCCTGGCGTATCGGACTCTACTTCTCGCTGGGAACATTATATAGGTCTATCACGTAAGACAACCTAACCTAACACATCTAGACCCTCGCTGGTAATGTTTTACAGAATCCCGTTTTTGTCGTCCCGTACGTCTCGTTTGGGACACTATATACGTCTGCAGCGTTATATATGCTAACCTAAGGCAGGCTATCATCTGGGATGCAGTATTTTACAACATTCCTGGCATATCGGCCCCTACTTCTCGGTGGGAACATTATATACGTCTATAACGTATCACAACCTAATCTAACCCATCCAGGCCCTCGCTGGCAATGTTTTACAGAATCCCGTTCCTGTCGTCCCGTACGTCCCGGTTGGGACATTATAAACGTCTACAGCGATATATATCCTAATGTAAGGCAGGCTAACATCTCGGATGTAGTATTTTACAACATTCCTGGCGCATCGGCCCCTACTTTTCGGTGGGAACATTATATTCGTCTATTACGTAATATAACCTAACCTAACACATCTAGGCCCTCGCTGGTAATGTTTTACAGAATCTCCTTCATGACGTCCCGTACATCTCGGTTGGCATGTTATATACGTCTATAGCGTTATATATCCTAACCTTAGGCATGCTATCATCTCGGATGTATTATTTTACAACATTCCTGGCGTATCGGCCCCTACTTCTCGGGTGGGAACATTATATTCGTCTATTACGTAATATAACCTAACCTAACACATCTAGGCCCTCGCTGGTAATGTTTTACAGAATCTCCTTCATGACGTCCCGTACATCTCGGTTGGCATATTATATACGTCTATAGCGTTATATATCCTAACCTTAGGCACGCTATCATCTCGGATGTATTATTTTACAACATTCCTGGCGTATCGGCCCCTACTTCTCGGGTTGGAACATTATATAGGTCTATAACGTAACATAACCTAACCTAACCCATCTAGCCCCTCGCTGGTAAAGTTTACAGAATCCCGATCGTGTCGTCCCGTACGTCTCGGTTGGGACATTATTTACGTCTATAGCGTTATATATCCTAACCTAAGGCAGGCTACCATCTCGGATGTAGTATTTTACAACATTCCTGACGTATCGGCCCCTACTTCTCGGTGGGAACATTATATAGGTCTATTACGTAATATAACCTAACCTAACACATCTAGGCCCGCGCTAGTAATGTTTTACAGAATCTCGTTCGTGACGTCCCGTACATCTCGGTTGGAATATTATATACGTCTATAGCGTTATATATCCTAACCTAAGGCAGGCTATCATCTCGGATGTAGTATTTTACCACATTCCTGGCGTATCGGCCCCTACTTCTCGGTGGGAACATTATATTCGTCTATAACGTAACATAACCTAACCTAACCCATCTAGCCCCTCGCTGGTAATGTTTTACAGAATCCCGTTCGTTTCGTCCCGTACGTCTCGGTTGGGACGTTATATACGTCTACAGCGATATATATCCTAACGTAAGGCAGGCTAACATCTCGGATGTAGTGTTTTACAACATTCCTGGCGTATCGGCGCCTACTTCTCGGTGGGAACATTATATTCGTCTATTACGTAATATAACCTAACCTAACACATCTAGGCCCCCGCTGGTAATGTTTTACAGAATCTCGTTCGTGACGTCCCGTACATCTCGGTTGGGACATTATATACGTCTACAGCGTTATATATCCTAACCTAAGGCAGGCTATTATCTCGGATGCAGTATTTTACAACATGCCAGGCGTATCGGCCCCTACTTCACGGTGGGAACATTATATACGTCTATAACGTATCACAACCTAACCTAACCCATCTAGCCCCTCGCTGGTAATGTTTTACAGAATCCCGTTCCTGCCGTCCCGTAGGTCTCGGTTGGGACGTTATATAAGTCTACAGCGATATATATCCTATCCTAAGACAGGCTATCATCTCGGATGTAGTATTTTACAACATTCCTGACGTATCGGCCCCTACTTCTCGGTGGGAACATTATATTCGTCTATAACGTAACATAACCTAACCTAATCCATCTAGCCCCTCGCTGGTAATGTTTTACAGAATCCCGTACGTTTCGTCCCGTACATCTCGGTTGGCATGTTATATACGTCTATAGCGTTATATATCCTAACCTTAGGCATGCTATCATCTCGGATGTATTATTTTACAACATTCCTGGCGTATCGGCCCCTACTTCTCGGGTGGGAACATTATATTCGTCTATTACGTAATATAACCTAACCTAACACATCTAGGCCCTCGCTGGTAATGTTTTACAGAATCTCCTTCATGACGTCCCGTACATCTCGGTTGGCATATTATATACGTCTATAGCGTTATATATCCTAACCTTAGGCACGCTATCATCTCGGATGTATTATTTTACAACATTCCTGGCGTATCGGCCCCTACTTCTCGGGTTGGAACATTATATAGGTCTATAACGTAACATAACCTAACCTAACCCATCTAGCCCCTCGCTGGTAAAGTTTACAGAATCCCGATCGTGTCGTCCCGTACGTCTCGGTTGGGACATTATTTACGTCTATAGCGTTATATATCCTAACCTAAGGCAGGCTACCATCTCGGATGTAGTATTTTACAACATTCCTGACGTATCGGCCCCTACTTCTCGGTGGGAACATTATATAGGTCTATTACGTAATATAACCTAACCTAACACATCTAGGCCCGCGCTAGTAATGTTTTACAGAATCTCGTTCGTGACGTCCCGTACATCTCGGTTGGAATATTATATACGTCTATAGCGTTATATATCCTAACCTAAGGCAGGCTATCATCTCGAATGTAGTATTTTACCACATTCCTGGCGTATCGGCCCCTACTTCTCGGTGGGAACATTATATTCGTCTATAACGTAACATAACCTAACCTAACCCATCTAGCCCCTCGCTGGTAATGTTTTACAGAATCCCGTTCGTTTCGTCCCGTACGTCTCGGTTGGGACGTTATATACGTCTACAGCGATATATATCCTAACGTAAGGCAGGCTAACATCTCGGATGTAGTGTTTTACAACATTCCTGGCGTATCGGCCCCTACTTCTCGGTGGGAACATTATATTCGTCTATTACGTAATATAACCTAACCTAACACATCTAGGCCCCCGCTGGTAATGTTTTACAGAATCTCGTTCGTGACGTCCCGTACATCTCGGTTGGGACATTATATACGTCTACAGCGTTATATATCCTAACCTAAGGCAGGCTATTATCTCGGATGCAGTATTTTACAACATGCCAGGCGTATCGGCCCCTACTTCACGGTGGGAACATTATATACGTCTATAACGTATCACAACCTAACCTAACCCATCTAGCCCCTCGCTGGTAATGTTTTACAGAATCCCGTTCCTGCCGTCCCGTAGGTCTCGGTTGGGACGTTATATAAGTCTACAGCGATATATATCCTATCCTAAGACAGGCTATCATCTCGGATGTAGTATTTTACAACATTCCTGACGTATCGGCCCCTACTTCTCGGTGGGAACATTATATTCGTCTATAACGTAACATAACCTAACCTAATCCATCTAGCCCCTCGCTGGTAATGTTTTACAGAATCCCGTACGTTTCGTCCCGTACGTCTCGGTTGGGACGTTATATACGTCTACAGCGATATATATCCTAACGTAAGGCAGGCTAACATCTCGGATGTAGTGTTTTACAACATTCCTGGCGTATCGGCCCCTACTTCTCGGTGGGAACATTATATTCGTCTATTACGTAATATAACCTAACCTAACACATCTAGGCCCCCGCTGGTAATGTTTTACAGAATCTCGTTCGTGATGTCGCGTACATCTCGGTTGGATTATTATATACGTCTATAGCGTTATATATCCTAACCTAAGGCAGGCTATCATCTCGGATGTAGTATTTTACAACATTCCTGGCGTATCGGCCCCTACTTCTCGGGTTGGAACATTATATAGGTCTATAACGTAACATAACCTAACCTAACCCATCTAGCCCCTCGCTGGTAAAGTTTACAGAATCCCGATCGTGTCGTCCCGTACGTCTCGGTTGGGACATTATTTACGTCTATAGCGTTATATATCCTAACCTAAGGCAGGCTACCATCTCGGATGTAGTATTTTACAACATTCCTGACGTATCGGCCCCTACTTCTCGGTGGGAACATTATATAGGTCTATTACGTAATATAACCTAACCTAACACATCTAGGCCCGCGCTAGTAATGTTTTACAGAATCTCGTTCGTGACGTCCCGTACATCTCGGTTGGAATATTATATACGTCTATAGCGTTATATATCCTAACCTAAGGCAGGCTATCATCTCGGATGTAGTATTTTACCACATTCCTGGCGTATCGGCCCCTACTTCTCGGTGGGAACATTATATTCGTCTATAACGTAACATAACCTAACCTAACCCATCTAGCCCCTCGCTGGTAATGTTTTACAGAATCCCGTTCGTTTCGTCCCGTACGTCTCGGTTGGGACGTTATATACGTCTACAGCGATATATATCCTAACGTAAGGCAGGCTAACATCTCGGATGTAGTGTTTTACAACATTCCTGGCGTATCGGCCCCTACTTCTCGGTGGGAACATTATATTCGTCTATTACGTAATATAACCTAACCTAACACATCTAGGCCCCCGCTGGTAATGTTTTACAGAATCTCGTTCGTGACGTCCCGTACATCTCGGTTGGGTCATTATATACGTCTACAGCGTTATATATCCTAACCTAAGGCAGGCTATTATCTCGGATGCAGTATTTTACAACATGCCAGGCGTATCGGCCCCTACTTCACGGTGGGAACATTATATACGTCTATAACGTATCACAACCTAACCTAACCCATCTAGCCCCTCGCTGGTAATGTTTTACAGAATCCCGTTCCTGCCGTCCCGTAGGTCTCGGTTGGGACGTTATATAAGTCTACAGCGATATATATCCTATCCTAAGACAGGCTATCATCTCGGATGTAGTATTTTACAACATTCCTGACGTATCGGCCCCTACTTCTCGGTGGGAACATTATATTCGTCTATAACGTAACATAACCTAACCTAATCCATCTAGCCCCTCGCTGGTAATGTTTTACAGAATCCCGTACGTTTCGTCCCGTACGTCTCGGTTGGGACGTTATATACGTCTACAGCGATATATATCCTAACGTAAGGCAGGCTAACATCTCGGATGTAGTGTTTTACAACATTCCTGGCGTATCGGCCCCTACTTCTCGGTGGGAACATTATATTCGTCTATTACGTAATATAACCTAACCTAACACATCTAGGCCCCCGCTGGTAATGTTTTACAGAATCTCGTTCGTGATGTCGCGTACATCTCGGTTGGATTATTATATACGTCTATAGCGTTATATATCCTAACCTAAGGCAGGCTATCATCTCGGATGTAGTATTTTACAACATTCCTGGCGTATCGGCCCCCGTTCTCGGTGGGAACATTATATACGTCTATAGCGTATCACATCCTAACCTAACCCATCTAAACCCTCACTGGTAATGTTTTACAGAATCCCGTTCCTGTCGTCCCGTACATCTCGGTTGGAATATTATAAACGTCTACAGCGATATATATCCTAACGTAAGGCAGGCTAACATCTCGGATGTAGTATTTTACAACATTCCTGGCGTATCGGCACCTACTTCTTGGTGGGAACATTATATTCGTCTATAACGTAACATAACCTAACCTAACCCATCTAGCCCCTCGCTGGTAAAGTTTACAGAATCCCGTTCGTGTCGTCCCGTACGTCTCGGTTGGGACATTATATACGTCTATAGCGTTATATATCCTAACCTAAGGCAGGCTATCATCTCGGATATAGTATTTTACAACATTCCTGACGTATCGGCCCCTACTTCTCGGTGGGAACATTATATAGGTCTATAACGTAATGTGACCTAACCTAGCACATCTAGCCCCTCGCTGGTAATGTTTTACAGAATCCCGTTCGTGACGTCCCGTACATCTCGGTTGGAATATTATATACGTCTATAGCGTTATATATCCTAACCTAAGGCAGGCTATCATCTCGGATGTAGTATTTTACAACATTCCTGACGTATCGGCCCCTACTTCTCGGTGGGAACATTATATAGGTCTATAACGTAATGTAACCTAACCTAACACATCTAGCCCCTCGCTGGTAATGTTTTACAGAATCCCGTTCGCGACGTCCCGTACATCTCGGTTGGAATATTATATACGTCTATAGCGTTATATATCCTAACCTAAGGCAGGCTATCATCTCGGATATAGTACTTTACAACATTCCAGGCGTATCCGCCCCTACTTCTCGATGGGAACATTATATAGGTCTATAACGTAATATAACGTAACCTAACACATCTAGCCCCTCGCTGGTAATGTTTTACAGAATCCCGTTTTTGTCGTCCCGTACGTCTCGTTTGGGACACTATATACGTCTGCAGCGTTATATATGCTAACCTAAGGCAGGCTATCATGTCGGATGCAGTATTTTACAACATTCCTGGCGTATCGGCCCCTACTTCTCGGTGGGAACATTATATTCGTCTATTACGTAATATAACCTAACCTAACACATCTAGGCCCCCGCTGGTAATGTTTTACAGAATCTCGTTCGTGACGTCCCGTACATCTCGGTTGGATTATTATATACGTCTATAGCGTTATATATCCTAACCTAAGGCAGGCTATCATCTCGGATGTAGTGTTTTACAACATTCCTGGCGTATCGGCCCCTACTTCTCGGTGGGAACATTATATTCGTCTATTACGTAATATAACCTAACCTAACACATCTAGGCCCCCGCTGGTAATGTTTTACAGAATCTCGTTCGTGACGTCCCGTACATCTCGGTTGGATTATTATATAAGTCTATAGCGTTATATATCCTAACCTAAGGCAGGCTATCATCTCGGATGTAGTATTTTACAACATTCCTGGCGTATCGGCCCCCGTTCTCGGTGGGAACATTATATACGTCTATAGCGTATCACATCCTAACCTAACCCATCTAAACCCTCGCTGGTAATGTTTTACAGAATCCCGTTCCTGTCGTCCCGTACATCTCGGTTGGGATATTATAAACGTCTAAAGCGATATATATCCTAAGGTAAGGCAGGCTAACATCTGGGATGTAGTATTTTACAACATTCCTGGCGTATCGGCCCCTACTTCTTGGTGGGAACATTATATTCGTCTATAACGTAACATAACCTAACCTAACACATCTAGCCCCTCGCTGGTAATGTTTTACAGAATCCCGTTCGTGACGTCCCGTACATCTCGGTTGGAATATTATATACGTCTATAGCGTTATATATCCTAACCTAAGGCAGGCTATCATCTCGGATGCAGTATTTTACAACATGCCTGGCGTATCGGCCCCTACTTCTCGGTGGGAACATTATATACGTCTATAACGTATCACATCCTAACCTAACCCATCTAGCCCCTCGCTGGTAATGTTTTACAGAATCCCGTTCCTGTCGTCCCGCACATCTCGGTTGGGATATTATTTACGTCTACACCGATATATATCCTAACGTAAGGCAGGCTAACATCTCGTATGTAGTATTTTACAACATTCCTGGCGTATCGGTCCCTACTTCTCGGTGGGAACATTATATAGGTCTGTAACGTAACATAACCTAACCTAACCCATCTAGCCCCTCGCTGGTAAAGTTTACAGAATCCCGTTCGTGTCGTCCCGTACGTCTCGGTTGGGACATTATATACGTCTATAGCGTTATATATCCTAACCTAAGGCAGGCTATCATCTCGGATATAGTATTTTACAACATTCCTGACGTATCGGCCCCTACTTCTCGGTGGGAACATTATATAGGTCTATAACGTAATGTGACCTAACCTAGCACATCTAGCCCCTCGCTGGTAATGTTTTACAGAATCCCGTTCGTGACGTCCCGTACATCTCGGTTGGAATATTATATACGTCTATAGCGTTATATATCCTAACCTAAGGCAGGCTATCATCTCGGATGTAGTATTTTACAACATTCCTGACGTATCGGCCCCTACTTCTCGGTGGGAACATTATATAGGTCTATAACGTAATGTAACCTAACCTAACACATCTAGCCCCTCGCTGGTAATGTTTTACAGAATCCCGTTCGCGACGTCCCGTACATCTCGGTTGGAATATTATATACGTCTATAGCGTTATATATCCTAACCTAAGGCAGGCTATCATCTCGGATATAGTACTTTACAACATTCCAGGCGTATCCGCCCCTACTTCTCGATGGGAACATTATATAGGTCTATAACGTAATATAACCTAACCTAACACATCTAGCCCCTCGCTGGTAATGTTTTACAGAATCCCGTTTTTGTCGTCCCGTACGTCTCGTTTGGGACACTATATACGTCTGCAGCGTTATATATGCTAACCTAAGGCAGGCTATCATCTCGGATGTAGTATTTTACAACATTCCTGGCGTATCGGCCCCCGTTCTCGGTGGGAACATTATATACGTCTATAGCGTATCACATCCTAACCTAACCCATCTAAACCCTCGCTGGTAATGTTTTACAGAATCCCGTTCCTGTCGTCCCGTACATCTCGGTTGGGATATTATAAACGTCTAAAGCGATATATATCCTAACGTAAGGCAGGCTAACATCTGGGATGTAGTATTTTACAACATTCCTGGCGTATCGGCCCCTACTTCATGGTGGGAACATTATATTCGTCTATAACGTAACGTAACCTAACCTAACACATCTAGCCCCTCGCTGGTAATGTTTTACAGAATCCCGTTCGTGACGTCCCGTACATCTCGGTTGGAATATTATATACGTCTATAGCGTTATATATCCTAACCTAAGGCAGGCTATCATCTCGGATGTGGTATTTTACAACATTCCTGGCGTATCGGCCCCTACTTCTCGGTGGGAACATTATATACGTCTATAACGTATCACAACCTAATCTAACCCTACCAGGCCCTCGCTGGTAATGTTTTACAGAATCCCGTTCGTGTCGTCCCGTACGTCTCGGTTGGGACATTATATACGTCTACAGCGTTATATATCCTAACCTAAGGCAGGCTATCATCTCGGATGCAGTATTTTACAACATGCCTGGCGTATCGGCCCCTACTTCTCTGTGGGAACATTATATACGTCTATAACGTATCACATCCTGACCTAACCCATCTAGCCCCTCGCTGGTAATGTTTTACAGAATGCCGTTCGCGTCGTCCCGTACGTCTCGGCTGGGACATTATATACGTCTACAGCGTTATATATCCTAACCTAAGGCAGGCTATCATCTCGGATGCAGTATTTTACAACATGCCCGGCGTATCGGCCCCTACTTCACGGTGGGAACATTATATACGTCTATAACGTATCACAACCTAACCTAATCCATCTAGCCCCTCGCTGGTAATGTTTTACAGAATCCCGTTCGTGCCGTCCCGTACGTCTCGGTTGGGACGTTATATACGTCTACAGCGATATATATCCTATCCTAAGGCAGGCTATCATCTCGGATGTAGTATTTTACAACATTCCTGACGTATCGGCCCCTACTTCTCGGTGGGAACATTATATTCGTCTATAACGTAACATAACCTAACCTAACCCATCTAGCCCCTCGCTGGTAATGTTTTACAGAATCCCGTTCGTTTCGTCCCGTACGTCTCGGTTGGGACGTTATATACGTCTACAGCGATATATATCCTAACGTAAGGCAGGCTAACATCTCGGATGTAGTGTTTTACAACATTCCTGGCGTATCGGCCCCTACTTCTCGGTGGGAACATTATATTCGTCTATTACGTGATATAACCTAACCTAACACATCTAGGCCCCCGCTGGTAATGTTTTACAGAATCTCGTTCGTGACGTCCCGTACATCTCGGTTGGAATATTATATACGTCTATAGCGTTATATATCCTAAGCTAAGGCAGGCTATCACCTCGGATGTAGTATTTTACAACATTCCTGGCGTATCGGCCCCCGTTCTCGGTGGGAACATTATATACGTCTATAGCGTATCACATCCTAACCTAACCCATCTAAACCCTCGCTGGTAATGTTTTACAGAATCCCGTTCCTGTCGTCCCGTACATCTCGGTTGGGATATTATAAACGTCTAAAGCGATATATATCCTAACGTAAGGCAGGCTAACATCTGGGATGTAGTATTTTACAACATTCCTGGCGTATCGGCCCCTACTTCTTGGTGGGAACATTATATTCGTCTATAACGTAACATAACCTAACCTAACACATCTAGCCCCTCGCTGGTAATGTTTTACAGAATCCCGTTCGTGACGTCCCGTACATCTCGGTTGGAATATTATATACGTCTATAGCGTTATATATCCTAACCTAAGGCAGGCTATCATCTCGGATGCAGTATTTTACAACATGCCTGGCGTATCGGCCCCTACTTCTCGGTGGGAACATTATATACGTCTATAACGTATCACATCCTAACCTAACCCATCTAGCCCCTCGCTGGTAATGTTTTACAGAATCCCGTTCCTGTCGTCCCGCACATCTCGGTTGGGATATTATTTACGTCTACACCGATATATATCCTAACGTAAGGCAGGCTAACATCTCGTATGTAGTATTTTACAACATTCCTGGCGTATCGGTCCCTACTTCTCGGTGGGAACATTATATAGGTCTGTAACGTAACATAACCTAACCTAACCCATCTAGCCCCTCGCTGGTAAAGTTTACAGAATCCCGTTCGTGTCGTCCCGTACGTCTCGGTTGGGACATTATATACGTCTATAGCGTTATATATCCTAACCTAAGGCAGGCTATCATCTCGGATATAGTATTTTACAACATTCCTGACGTATCGGCCCCTACTTCTCGGTGGGAACATTATATAGGTCTATAACGTAATGTGACCTAACCTAGCACATCTAGCCCCTCGCTGGTAATGTTTTACAGAATCCCGTTCGTGACGTCCCGTACATCTCGGTTGGAATATTATATACGTCTATAGCGTTATATATCCTAACCTAAGGCAGGCTATCATCTCGGATGTAGTATTTTACAACATTCCTGACGTATCGGCCCCTACTTCTCGGTGGGAACATTATATAGGTCTATAACGTAATGTAACCTAACCTAACACATCTAGCCCCTCGCTGGTAATGTTTTACAGAATCCCGTTCGCGACGTCCCGTACATCTCGGTTGGAATATTATATACGTCTATAGCGTTATATATCCTAACCTAAGGCAGGCTATCATCTCGGATATAGTACTTTACAACATTCCAGGCGTATCCGCCCCTACTTCTCGATGCGAACATTATATAGGTCTATAACGTAATATAACCTAACCTAACACATCTAGCCCCTCGCTGGTAATGTTTTACAGAATCCCGTTTTTGTCGTCCCGTACGTCTCGTTTGGGACACTATATACGTCTGCAGCGTTATATATGCTAACCTAAGGCAGGCTATCATCTCGGATGTAGTATTTTACAACATTCCTGGCGTATCGGCCCCCGTTCTCGGTGGGAACATTATATACGTCTATAGCGTATCACATCCTAACCTAACCCATCTAAACCCTCGCTGGTAATGTTTTACAGAATCCCGTTCCTGTCGTCCCGTACATCTCGGTTGGGATATTATAAACGTCTAAAGCGATATATGTCCTAACGTAAGGCAGGCTAACATCTGGGATGTAGTATTTTACAACATTCCTGGCGTATCGGCCCCTACTTCTTGGTGGGAACATTATATTCGTCTATAACGTAACATAACCTAACCTAACACATCTAGCCCCTCGCTGGTAATGTTTTACACAATCCCGTTCGTGACGTCCCGTACATCTCGGTTGGAATATTATATACGTCTATAGCGTTATATATCCTAACCTAAGGCAGGCTATCATCTCGGATGTGGTATTTTACAACATTCCTGGCGTATCGGCCCCTACTTCTCGGTGGGAACATTATATACGTCTATAACGTATCACATCCTAACCTAACCCATCTAGCCCCTCGCTGGTAATGTTTTACAGAATCCCGTTCGTTTCGTCCCGTACGTCTCGGTTTGGACGTTATATACGTCTACAGCGATATATATCCTAACGTAAGGCAGGCTAACATCTCGGATGTAGTATTTTACGACATTCCTGGCGTATCGGCCCCCGTTCTCGGTGGGAACATTATATACGTCTATAGCGTATCACATCCTATCCTAACCCATCTAGCCCCTCGCTGGTAATGTTTTACAGAATCCCGTTCCTGTCGTCCCGTACAGCTCGGTTGGGACATTATATACGTCTACAGCGTTATATATCCTAACCTAAGGCAGGCTATCATCTCGGATGCAGTATTTTACAACATGCCCGGCGTATCGGCCCCTACTTCACGGTGGGAACATTATATACGTCTATAACGTATCACAACCTAACCTAACCCATCTAGCCCCTCGCTGGTAATGTTTTACAGAATCCCGTTCGTGCCGTCCCGTAGGTCTCGGTTGGGACGTTATATACGTCTACAGCGATATATATCCTATCCTAAGACAGGCTATCATCTCGGATGTAGTATTTTACAACATTCCTGACGTATCGGCCCCTACTTCTCGGTGGGAACATTATATTCGTCTATAACGTAACATAACCTAACCTAACCCATCTAGCCCCTCGCTGGTAATGTTTTACAGAATCCCGTTCGTTTCGTCCCGTACGTCTCGGTTGGGACATTATAAACGTCTACAGCGATATATATCCTAACGTATGGCAGGCTAACATCTCGGATGTAGTATTTTACAACATTCCTGGCGTATCGGCCCCTACTTCTTGGTGGGAACATTATATTCGTCTATAACGTAACATAACCTAACCTAACACATCTAGGCCCTCGCTGGTAATGTTTTACAGAATCCCGTTCGTGATGTCCCGTACATCTCGGTGGGAACATTATATACGTCTATAGCGTATCACATCCTAACCTAACCCATCTAGCCCCTCGCTGGTAATGTTTTACAGAATGCCGTTCGCGTCGTCCTGTACGTCTCGGTTGGGACATTATATACGTCTACAGCGTTATATATCCTAACCTAAGGCAGGCTATGATCTCGGATGCAGTATTTTACAACATGCCCGGCGTATCGGCCCCTACTTCACGGTGGGAACATTATATACGTCTATAACGTATCACAACCTAACCTAACCCATCTAGCCCCTCGCTGGTAATGTTTTACAGAATCCCGTTCGTGCCGTCCCGTACGTCTCGGTTGGGACGTTATATACGTCTACAGCGATATATATCCTATCCTAAGGCAGGCTATCATCTCGGATGTAGTATTTTACAACATTCCTGACGTATCGGCCCCTACTTCTCGGTGGGAACATTATATTCGTCTATAACGTAACATAACCTAACCTAACCCATCTAGCCCCTCGCTGGTAATGTTTTACAGAATCCCGTTCGTTTCGTCCCGTACGTCTCGGTTGGGACGTTATATACGTCTACAGCGATATATACCCTAACGTAAGGCAGGCTAACATCTCGGATGTAGTGTTTTACAACATTCCTGGCGTATCGGCCCCTACTTCTCGGTGGGAACATTATATTCGTCTATTACGTGATATAACCTAACCTAACACATCTAGGCCCCCGCTGGTAATGTTTTACAGAATCTCGTTCGTGACGTCCCGTACATCTCGGTTGGAATATTATATACGTCTATAGCGTTATATATCCTAACCTAAGGCAGGCTATCACCTCGGATGTAGTATTTTACAACATTCCTGGCGTATGGGCCCCCGTTCTCGGTGGGAACATTATATACGTCTATAGCGTATCAAATCCTAACCTAACCCATCTAGCACCTCCCTGGTAATGTTTTACAGAATCCCGTTCCTGTCGTCCCGTACATATCGGTTGGGATATTATAAACGTCTACAGCGATATATATCCTAACGTAAGGCAGGCTAACATCTCGGATGTAGTATTTTACTACATTCCTGGCGTATCGGCCCCTACTTCTTGGTGGGAACATTATATTCGTCTATAACGTAACATAACATAACCTAACACATCTAGCCCCTCGCTGGTAATGTTTTACAGAATCCCGTTCGTGACGTCCCGCACATCTCGGTTGGGATATTATTTACGTCTACACCGATATATATCCTAACGTAAGGCAGGCTAACATCTCGGATGTAGTATTTTACAACATTCCTGGCGTATCGGCCTCTACTTCTCGGTGGGAACATTATATAGGTCTATCACGTAAGACAACCTAACCTAACACATCTAGCCCCTCGCTGGTAATGTTTTACAGAATCCCGTTCGTGTCGTCCCGTACGTCTCGGTTGGGACATTATATACGTCTACAGCGTTATATATCCTAATCTAAGGCAGGCTATCATCTCGGATGCAGTATTTTACAACATGCCTGGGGCATCGGCCCCTACTTCTCGGTGGGAACATTATATACGTCTATAACGTATCACAACCTAACCTAACCCATCTAGCACCTCGCTGGTAATGTTTTACAGAATCCCGTTCGTGCCGTCCCGTACGTCTCGGTTGGGACTTTATATACGTCTACAGCGATATATATCCTAACTTAAGGCAGGCTAACATCTCGGATGTAGTGTTTTACAACATTCCTAGCGTATCGGCCTCTACTTGTCGGTGGGAACATTATATAGGTCTATCACGTAAGACAACCTAACCTAACACATCTAGCCCCTCGCTGGTTATGTTTTACAGAATCCCGTTCGTGTCGTCCCGTACGTCTCGGTTGGGACATTATATACGTCTACAGCGTTATATATCCTAATCTAAGGCAGGCTAACATCTCGGATGTAGTGTTTTACAACATTCCTGGCGTATCGGCCCCTACTTCTCGGTGGGAACATAATATTCGTCTATTACGTAATATAACCTAACCTAACACATCTAGGCCCCCGCTGGTAATGTTTTACAGAATCTCCTTCGTGACGTCCCGTACATCTCGGTTGGATTATTATATACGTCTATAGCGTTATATATCCTAACCTAAGGCAGGCTATCATCTCGGATGTAGTATTTTACAACATTCCTGGCGTATCGGCCCCCGTTCTCGGTGGGAACATTATATACGTCTATAGCGTATCACATCCTAACCTAACCCATCTAAACCCTCGCTGGTAATGTTCTACAGAATCCCGTTCCTGTCGTCCCGTACATCTCGGTTGGAATATTATAAACGTCTACAGCGATATATATCCTAACGTAAGGCAGGCTAACATCTCGGATGTAGTATTTTACAACATTCCTGGCGTATCGGCCTCCGTTCTCGGTGGGAACATTATATACGTCTATAGCGTATCACATCCTATCCTAACCCATCTAGCCCCTCGCTGGTAATGTTTTACAGAATCCCGTTCCTGTCGTCCCGTACATCTCGGTTGGGATATTATAAACGTCTACAGCGATATATATCCTAACGTAAGGCAGGCTAACATCTCGGATGTAGTATTTTACAACATTCCTGGCGTATCGGCCCCTATTTCTTGGTGGGAACATTATATTCGTCTATAACGTAACATAACCTAACCTAACACATCTAGCCCCTCGCTGGTAATGTTTTACACAATCCCGTTCGTGACGTACCGTACATCTCGGTTGGAATATTATATACGTCTACAGCGATATATATCCTAACGTAAGGCAGGCTAACATCTCGGATGCAGTATTTCACAACATGCCCGGCGTATCGGCCCCTACTTCTCGGTGGGAACATTATATACGTCTATAACGTATCACAACCTAACCTAACCCATCTAGCCCCTCGCTGGTAAAGTTTTCAGAATCCCGTTCGTGTCGTCCCGTACGTCTCGGTTGGGACGTTATATACGTCTCAGTGATATATATCCTATCCTAAGGCAGGCTATCATCTCGGATGTAGTATTTTACAACATTCCTGACGTATCGGCCCCTACTTCTCGGTGGGAACATTATATTCGTCTATAACGTAACATAACCTAACCTAACCCATCTTGCCCCTCGCTGGTAATGTTTTACAGAATCCCGTTCGTTTCGTCCCGGGATGGGATGTCTCGGTTGGAATATTATATACGTCTATAGCGTTATATATCCTAACCTAAGGCAGGCTATCATCTCGGATGTAGTATTTTACAACATTCCTGGCGTATCGGCCCCCGTTCTCGGTGGGAACATTATATACGTCTATAGCGTATCACATCCTATCCTAACCCATCTAGCCCCTCGCTGGTAATGTTTTACAGAATCCCGTTCCTGTCGTCCCGTACAGCTCGGTTGGGACATTATATACGTCTACAGCGTTATATATCCTAACCTAAGGCAGGCTATCATCTCGGATGCAGTATTTTACAACATGCCCGGCGTATCGGCCCCTACTTCACGGTGGGAACATTATATACGTCTATAACGTATCACAACCTAACCTAACCCATCTAGCCCCTCGCTGGTAATGTTTTACAGAATCCCGTTCGTGCCGTCCCGTAGGTCTCGGTTGGGACGTTATATACGTCTACAGCGATATATATCCTATCCTAAGACAGGCTATCATCTCGGATGTAGTATTTTACAACATTCCTGGCGTATCGGCCCCTACTTCTTGGTGGGAACATTATATTCGTCTATAACGTAACATAACCTAACCTAACACATCTAGGCCCTCGCTGGTAATGTTTTACAGAATCCCGTTCGTGATGTCCCGTACATCTCGGTGGGAACATTATATACGTCTATAGCGTATCACATCCTAACCTAACCCATCTAGCCCCTCGCTGGTAATGTTTTACAGAATGCCGTTCGCGTCGTCCTGTACGTCTCGGTTGGGACATTATATACGTCTACAGCGTTATATATCCTAACCTAAGGCAGGCTATGATCTCGGATGCAGTATTTTACAACATGCCCGGCGTATCGGCCCCTACTTCACGGTGGGAACATTATATACGTCTATAACGTATCACAACCTAACCTAACCCATCTAGCCCCTCGCTGGTAATGTTTTACAGAATCCCGTTCGTGCCGTCCCGTACGTCTCGGTTGGGACGTTATATACGTCTACAGCGATATATATCCTATCCTAAGGCAGGCTATCATCTCGGATGTAGTATTTTACAACATTCCTGACGTATCGGCCCCTACTTCTCGGTGGGAACATTATATTCGTCTATAACGTAACATAACCTAACCTAACCCATCTAGCCCCTCGCTGGTAATGTTTTACAGAATCCCGTTCGTTTCGTCCCGTACGTCTCGGTTGGGACGTTATATACGTCTACAGCGATATATATCCTAACGTAAGGCAGGCTAACATCTCGGATGTAGTATTTTACAACATTCCTGGCGTATCGGCCCCCGTTCTCGGTGGGAACATTATATACGTCTATAGCGTATCACATCCTATCCTAACCCATCTAGCCCCTCGCTGGTAATGTTTTACAGAATCCCGTTCCTGTCGTCCCGTACAGCTCGGTTGGGATATTATATACGTCTACAGCGATATATATCCTAACGTAAGGCAGGCTAACATCTCGGATGCAGTATTTCACAACATGCCCGGCGTATCGGCCCCTACTTCTCGGTGGGAACATTATATACGTCTATAACGTATCACAACCTAACCTAACCCATCTAGCCCCTCGCTGGTAAAGTTTTCAGAATCCCGTTCGTGTCGTCCCGTACGTCTCGGTTGGGACGTTATATACGTCTCAGTGAAATATATCCTATCCTAAGGCAGGCTATCATCTCGGATGTAGTATTTTACAACATTCCTGACGTATCGGCCCCTACTTCTCGGTGGGAACATTATATTCGTCTATAACGTAACATAACCTAACCTAACCCATCTTGCCCCTCGCTGGTAATGTTTTACAGAATCCCGTTCGTTTCGTCCCGCGATGGGATGTCTCGGTTGGAATATTATATACGTCTATAGCGTTATATATCCTAACCTAAGGCAGGCTATCATCTCGGATGTAGTATTTTACAACATTCCTGGCGTATCGGCCCCCGTTCTCGGTGGGAACATTATATACGTCTATAGCGTATCACATCCTATCCTAACCCATCTAGCCCCTCGCTGGTAATGTTTTACAGAATGCCGTTCGCGTCGTCCTGTACGTCTCGGTTGGGACATTATATACGTCTACAGCGTTATATATCCTAACCTAAGGCAGGCTATGATCTCGGATGCAGTATTTTACAACATGCCCGGCGTATCGGCCCCTACTTCACGGTGGGAACATTATATACGTCTATAACGTATCACAACCTAACCTAACCCATCTAGCCCCTCGCTGGTAATGTTTTACAGAATCCCGTTCGTGCCGTCCCGTACGTCTCGGTTGGGACGTTATATACGTCTACAGCGATATATATCCTATCCTAAGGCAGGCTATCATCTCGGATGTAGTATTTTACAACATTCCTGACGTATCGGCCCCTACTTCTCGGTGGGAACATTATATTCGTCTATAACGTAACATAACCTAACCTAACCCATCTAGCCCCTCGCTGGTAATGTTTTACAGAATCCCGTTCGTTTCGTCCCGTACGTCTCGGTTGGGACGTTATATACGTCTACAGCGATATATACCCTAACGTAAGGCAGGCTAACATCTCGGATGTAGTGTTTTACAACATTCCTGGCGTATCGGCCCCTACTTCTCGGTGGGAACATTATATTCGTCTATTACGTGATATAACCTAACCTAACACATCTAGGCCCCCGCTGGTAATGTTTTACAGAATCTCGTTCGTGACGTCCCGTACATCTCGGTTGGAATATTATATACGTCTATAGCGTTATATATCCTAACCTAAGGCAGGCTATCACCTCGGATGTAGTATTTTACAACATTCCTGGCGTATGGGCCCCCGTTCTCGGTGGGAACATTATATACGTCTATAGCGTATCAAATCCTAACCTAACCCATCTAGCCCCTCCCTGGTAATGTTTTACAGAATCCCGTTCCTGTCGTCCCGTACATCTCGGTTGGGATATTATAAACGTCTACAGCGATATATATCCTAACGTAAGGCAGGCTAACATCTCGGATGTAGTATTTTACTACATTCCTGGCGTATCGGCCCCTACTTCTTGGTGGGAACATTATATTCGTCTATAACGTAACATAACATAACCTAACACATCTAGCCCCTCGCTGGTAATGTTTTACAGAATCCCGTTCGTGACGTCCCGTACATCTCGGTTGGAATATTATATACGTCTATAGCGTTATATATCCTAACCTAAGGCAGGCTATTATCTCGGATGTGGTATTTTACAACATTCCTGGCGTATCGGCCCCTACTTCTCGGTGGGAACATTATATACGTCTATAACGTATCACATCCTAACCTAACCCATCTAGCCTCTCGCTGGTAATGTTTTACAGAATCCCGTTCCTGTCGTCCCGCACATCTCGGTTGGGATATTATTTACGTCTACACCGATATATATCCTAACGTAAGGCAGGCTATCATCTCGGATGCAGTATTTTACAACATGCCTGGCGCTTCGGCCCCTACTTCTCGGTGGGAACATTATATACGTCTATAACGTATCACAACCTAACCTAACCCATCTAGCACCTCGCTGGTAATGTTTTACAGAATCCCGTTCGTGCCGTCCCGTACGTCTCGGTTGGGACATTATATACGTCTACAGCGTTATATATCCTAATCTAAGGCAGGCTAACATCTCGGATGTAGTGTTTTACAACATTCCTGGCGTATCGGCCCCTACTTCTCGGTGGGAACATAATATTCGTCTATTACGTAATATAACCTAACCTAACACATCTAGGCCCCCGCTGGTAATGTTTTACAGAATCTCGTTCGTGACGTCCCGTACATCTCGGTTGGATTATTATATACGTCTATAGCGTTATATATCCTAACCTAAGGCAGGCTATCATCTCGGATGTAGTATTTTACAACATTCCTGGCGTATCGGCCCCCGTTCTCGGTGGGAACATTATATACGTCTATAGCGTATCACATCCTATCCTAACCCATCTAGCCCCTCGCTGGTAATGTTTTACAGAATCCCGTTCCTGTCGTCCCGTACAGCTCGGTTGGGACATTATATACGTCTACAGCGTTATATATCCTAACCTAAGGCAGGCTATCATCTCGGATGCAGTATTTTACAACATGCCCGGCGTATCGGCCCCTACTTCACGGTGGGAACATTATATACGTCTATAACGTATCACAACCTAACCTAACCCATCTAGTCCCTCGCTGGTAATGTTTTACAGAATCCCGTTCGTGCCGTCCCGTAGGTCTCGGTTGGGACGTTATATACGTCTACAGCGATATATATCCTATCCTAAGACAGGCTATCATCTCGGATGTAGTATTTTACAACATTCCTGACGTATCGGCCCCTACTTCTCGGTGGGAACATTATATTCGTCTATAACGTAACATAACCTAACCTAACCCATCTAGCCCCTCGCTGGTAATGTTTTACAGAATCCCGTTCGTTTCGTCCCGTACGTCTCGGTTGGGACATTATAAACGTCTACAGCGATATATATCCTAACGTAAGGCAGGCTAACATCTCGGATGTAGTGTTTTACAACATTCCTGGCGTATCGGCCCCTACTTCTCGGTGGGAACATTATATTCGTCTATTACGTGATATAACCTAACCTAACACATCTAGCCCCTCGCTGGTAATGTTTTACAGAATCCCGTTCGTGCCGTCCCGTACGTCTCGGTTGGGACATTATATACGTCTACAGCGTTATATATCCTAATCTAAGGCAGGCTAACATCTCGGATGTAGTGTTTTACAACATTCCTGGCGTATCGATCCCTACTTCTCGGTGGGAACATAATATTCGTCTATTACGTAATATAACCTAACCTAACACATCTAGGCCCCCGCTGGTAATGTTTTACAGAATCTCGTTCGTGACGTCCCGTACATCTCGGTTGGATTATTATATACGTCTATAGCGTTATATATCCTAACCTAAGGCAGGCTATCATCTCGGATGTAGTATTTTACAACATTCCTGGCGTATCGGCCCCCGTTCTCGGTGGGAACATTATATACGTCTATAGCGTATCACATCCTAACCTAAACCATCTAAACCCTCGCTGGTAATGTTCTACAGAATCCCGTTCCTGTCGTCCCGTACATCTCGGTTGGAATATTATAAACGTCTACAGCGATATATATCCTAACGTAAGGCAGGCTAACATCTCGGATGTAGTATTTTACAACATTCCTGGCGTATCGGCCTCCGTTCTCGGTGGGAATATTATATACGTCTATAGCGTATCACATCCTATCCTAACCCATCTAGCCCCTCGCTGGTAATGTTTTACAGAATCCCGTTCCTGTCGTCCCGTACATCTCGGTTGGGATATTATAAACGTCTACAGCGATATATATCCTAACGTAAGGCAGGCTAACATCTCGGATGTAGTATTTTACAACATTCCTGGCGTATCGGCCCCTATTTCTTGGTGGGAACATTATATTCGTCTATAACGTAACATAACCTAACCTAACACATCTAGCCCCTCGCTGGTAATGTTTTACACAATCCCGTTCGTGACGTCCCGTGCATCTCGGTTGGAATATTATATACGTCTATAGCGTTATATATCCTAACCTAAGGCAGGCTATCATCTCGGATGTGGTATTTTACAACATTCCTGGCGTATCGGCCCCTACTTCTCGGTGGGAACATTATATACGTCTATAACGTATCACATCCTAACCTAACCCATCTAGCCCCTCGCTGGTAATGTTTTACAGAATCCCGTTCGTTTCGTCCCGTACGTCTCGGTTTGGACGTTATATACGTCTACAGCGATATATATCCTAACGTAAGGCAGGCTAACATCTCGGATGTAGTATTTTACAACATTCCTGGCGTATCGGCCCCTACTTCTTGGTGGGAACATTATATTCGTCTATAACGTAACATAACCTAACCTAACACATCTAGGCCCTCGCTGGTAATGTTTTACAGAATCCCGTTCGTGATGTCCCGTACATCTCGGTGGGAACATTATATACGTCTATAGCGTATCACATCCTAACCTAACCCATCTAGCCCCTCGCTGGTAATGTTTTACAGAATGCCGTTCGCGTCGTCCTGTACGTCTCGGTTGGGACATTATATACGTCTACAGCGTTATATATCCTAACCTAAGGCAGGCTATCATCTCGGATGCAGTATTTTACAACATGCCCGGCGTATCGGCCCCTACTTCACGGTGGGAACATTATATACGTCTATAACGTATCAAAACCTAACCTAACCCATCTAGCCCCTCGCTGGTAATGTTTTACAGAATCCCGTTCGTGCCGTCCCGTACGTCTCGGTTGGGACGTTATATACGTCTACAGCGATATATATCCTATCCTAAGGCAGGCTATCATCTCGGATGTAGTATTTTACAACATTCCTGACGTATCGGCCCCTACTTCTCGGTGGGAACATTATATTCGTCTATAACGTAACATAACCTAACCTAACCCATCTAGCCCCTCGCTGGTAATGTTTTACAGAATCCCGTTCGTTTCGTCCCGTACGTCTCGGTTGGGACGTTATATACGTCTACAGCGATATATATCCTATCCTAAGGCAGGCTATCATCTCGGATGTAGTATTTTACAACATTCCTGACGTATCGGCCCCTACTTCTCGGTGGGAACATTATATTCGTCTATAACGTAACATAACCTAACCTAGCCCATCTAGCCCCTCGCTGGTAATGTTTTACAGAATCCCGTTCGTTTCGTCCCGTACGTCTCGGTTGGGACGTTATATACGTCTACAGCGATATATATCCTAACGTAAGGCAGGCTAACATCTCGGATGTAGTGTTTTACAACATTCCTGGCGTATCGGCCCCTACTTCTCGGTGGGAACATTATATTCGTCTATTACGTGATATAACCTAACCTAACACATCTAGGCCCCCGCTGGTAATGTTTTACAGAATCTCGTTCGTGACGTCCCGTACATCTCGGTTGGAATATTATATACGTCTATAGCGTTATATATCCTAACCTAAGGCAGGCTATCACCTCGGATGTAGTATTTTACAACATTCCTGGCGTATCGGCCCCCGTTCTCGGTGGGAACATTATATACGTCTATAGCGTATCACATCCTAACCTAACCCATCTAGCCCCTCGCTGGTAATGTTTTACAGAATCCCGTTCCTGTCGTCCCGTACATCTCGGTTGGGATATTATAAACGTCTACAGCGATATATATCCTAACGTAAGGCAGGCTAACATCTCGGATGTAGTATTTTACAACATTCCTGGCGTATCGGCCCCTACTTCTTGGTAGGAACATTATATTCGTCTATAACGTAACATAACATAACCTAACACATCTAGCTCCTCGCTGGTAATGTTTTACAGAATCCCGTTCGTGACGTCCCGTACATCTCGGTTGGAATATTATATACATCTATAGCGTTATATATCCTAACCTAAGGCAGGCTATCATCTCGGATGTGGTATTTTACAACATTCCTGGCGTATCGGCCCCTACTTCTCGGTGGGAACATTATATACGTCTATAACGTATCACATCCTAACCTAACCCATCTAGCCCCTCGCTGGTAATGTTTTACAGAATCCCGTTCCTGTCGTCCCGCACATCTCGGTTGGGATATTATTTACGTCTACACCGATATATATCCTAACGTAAGGCAGGCTATCATCTCGGATGCAGTATTTTACAACATGCCTGGCGCATCGGCCCCTACTTCTCGGTGGGAACATTATATACGTCTATAACGTATCACAACCTAACCTAACCCATCTAGCACCTCGCTGGTAATGTTTTACAGAATCCCGTTCGTGCCGTCCCGTACGTCTCGGTTAGGACTTTATATACGTCTACAGCGATATATATCCTAACGTAAGGCAGGCTAACATCTCGGATGTAGTATTTTACAACATTCCTGGCGTATCGGCCCCTACATCTCGGTGGGAACATTATATTCGTCTATTACGTAATATAACCTAACCTAACACATCTAGGCCCTCGCTGGTAATGTTTTACAGAATCTCGTTCGTGACGTCCCGTACATCTCGGTTGGGATATTATATACGTCTACAGCGACATATATCCTAACGTAAGGCAGGCTAACATCTCGGATGTAGTATTTTACAACATTCCTGGCGTATCGGCCCCTACATCTCGGTGGGAACATTATATTCGTCTATTACGTAATATAACCTAACCTAACACATCTAGGCCCTCGCTGGTAATGTTTTACAGAATCCCGTTCGTGCCGTCCCGTACGTCTCGGTTGGGACGTTATATACGTCTACAGCGATATATATCCTAACGTAAGGCAGGCTAACATCTCGGATGTGGTATTTTACAACATTCCTGGCGTATCGGCCTATACTTCTTGGTGGGAACATTATATAGGTCTATAGCGTAATATAACCTAACCTAACACATCTAGCCCCTCGCTGGTAATGTTTTACAGAATCCCGTTTGTGTCGTCCCGTACGTCTCGGTTAGGATGTTATTTACGTCTACACCGATATATATCCTAACGTAAGGCAGGCTAACATCTCGGATGTAGTATTTTACAACATTCCTGGCGTATCGGCCTCTACTTCTCGGTGGGAACATTATATAGGTCTATCACGTAAGACAACCTAACCTAACACATCTAGCCCCTCGCTGGTAATGTTTTACAGAATCCCGTTCGTGTCGTCCCGTACGTCTCGGTTGGGACATTATATACGTCTACAGCGTTATATATCCTAATCTAAGGCAGGCTATCATCTCGGATGCAGTATTTTACAACATGCCTGGCGCATCGGCCCCTACTTCTCGGTGGGAACATTATATACGTCTATAACGTATCACAACCTAACCTAACCCATCTAGCACCTCGCTGGTAATGTTTTACAGAATCCCGTTCGTGCCGTCCCGTACATCTCGGTTGGGATATTATATACGTCTACAGCGACATATATCCTAACGTAAGGCAGGCTAACATCTCGGATGTAGTATTTTACAACATTCCTGGCGTATCGGCCCCTACATCTCGGTGGGAACATTATATTCGTCTATTACGTAATATAACCTAACCTAACACATCTAGGCCCTCGCTGGTAATGTTTTACAGAATCCCGTTCGTGCCGTCCAGTACGTCTCGGTTGGAACGTTATATACGTCTACAGCGATATATATCCTAACGTAAGGCAGGCTAACATCTCGGATGTAGTATTTTACAACATTCCTGGCGTATCGGCCTATACTTCTTGGTGGGAACACTATATAGGTCTATAGCGTAATATAACCTAACCTAACACATCTAGGCCCTCGCTGGTAATGTTTTACAGAATCCCGTTCGTGCCGTCCCGTATGTCTCGGTTGGGACGTTATATACGTCTACAGCGATATATATCCTAACCTAAGGCAGGCTATCATCCAGGATGCAGTATTTTACAACATTCCTGGCATATCGGCCCCTACTTCTCGGTGGGAACATTATATACGTCTATAACGTATCACAACCAAATCTAACCCTACCAGGCCCTCGCTGGTAATGTTTTACAGAATCCCGTTCGTGTCGTCCCGTACGTCTCGGTTGGGACATTATATACGTCTACAGCGTTATATATCCTAACCTAAGGCAGGCTATCATCTCGGATGCAGTATTTTACAACATGCCTGGCGTATCGGCCCCTACTTCTCGGTGGGAACATTATATACGTCTATAACGTATCACAACCTAACCTAACCCATCTAGCACCTCGCTGGTAATGTTTTACAGAATCCCGTTCGTGCCGTCCCGTACATCTCGGTTGGGATATTATATACGTCTACAGCGACATATATCCTAACGTAAGGCAGGCTAACATCTCGGATGTAGTATTTTACAACATTCCTGGCGCATCGGCCCCTACTTCTCGGTGGGAACATTATATACGTCTATAACGTATCACAACCTAACCTAACGCATCTAGCACCTCGCTGGTAATGTTTTACAGAATCCCGTTCGTGCCGTCCCGTACGTCTCGGTTGGGACTTTATATACGTCTACAGCGATATATATCCTAACGTAACGCAGACTAACATCTCGGATGTAGTATTTTACAACATTCCTGGCGTATCGGCCTATACTTTTTGGTGGGAACATTATATAGGTCTATAGCGTAATATAACCTAACCTAACACATCTAGGCCCCCGCTGGTAATGTTTTACAGAATCTCGTTCGTGACGTCCCGTACATCTCGGTTGGAATATTATATACGTCTATAGCGTTATATATCCTAACCTAAGGCAGGCTATCACCTCGGATGTAGTATTTTACAACATTCCTGGCGTATCGGCCCCCGTTCTCGGTGGGAACATTATATACGTCTATTGCGTATCACATCCTAACCTAACCCATCTAGCGCCTCGCTGGTAATGTTTTACAGAATCCCGTTCCTGTCGTCCCGTACATCTCGGTTGGGATATTATAAACGTCTACAGCGATATATATCCTAACGTAAGGCAGGCTAACATCTCGAATGTAGTATTTTACAACATTCCTGGCGTATCGGCCCCTACTTCTTGGTGGGAACATTATATTCGTCTATAACGTAACATAACATAACCTAACACATCTAGCCCCTCGCTGGTAATGTTTTACAGAATCCCGTTCGTGACGTCCCGTTCATCTCGGTTGGAATATTATATACGTCTATAGCGTTATATATCCTAACCTAAGGCAGGCTATCATCTCGGATGTGGTATTTTACAACATTCCTGGCGTATCGGCCCCTACTTCTCGGTGGGAACATTATATACGTCTATAACGTATCACATCCTAACCTAACCCATCTAGCCCCTCGCTGGTAATGTTTTACAGAATCCCGTTCCTGTCGTCCCGCACATCTCGGTTGGGATATTATTTACGTCGACACCGATATATATCCTAACGTAAGGCAGGCTAACATCTCGGATGTAGTATTTTACAACATTCCTGTCGTATTGGCCTCTACTTCTCGGTGGGAACATTATATAGGTCTATCACGTAAGACAACCTAACCTAACACATCCAGCCCCTCGCTGGTAATGTTTTACAGAATCCCGTTCGTGTCGTCCCGTACGTCTCGGTTGGGACATTATATACGTCTACAGCGTTATATATCCTAATCTAAGGCAGGCTATCATCTCGGATGCAGTATTTTACAACATGCCTGCCGCATCGGCCCCTACTTCTCGGTGGGAACATTATATACGTCTATAACGTATCACAACCTAACCTAACCCATCTAGCACCTCGCTGGTAATGTTTTACAGAATCCCGTTCGTGCCGTCCCGTACGTCTCGGTTGGGACTTTATATACGTCTACAGCGATATATATCCTAATGTAAGGCAGGCTAACATCTCGGATGTAGTGTTTTACAACATTCCTGGCGTATCGGCCCCTACTTCTCGGTGGGAACATTATATTCGTCTGTTACGTAATATAACCTAACCTAACATATCTAGGCCCTCGCTGGTAATGTTTTACAGAATCTCGTTCGTGACGTCCCGTACATCTCGGTTGGGATATTATATACGTCTACAGCGACATATATCCTAACGTAAGGCAGGCTAACATCTCGGATGTAGTATTTTACAACATTCCTGGCGTATCGGCCCCTACATCTCGGTGGGAACATTATATTCGTCTATTACGTAATATAACCTAACCTAACACATCTAGGCCCTCGCTGGTAATGTTTTACAGAATCCCGTTCGTGCCGTCCCGTACGTCTCGGTTGGGACGTTATATACGTCTACAGCGATATATATCCTAACGTAAGGCAGGCTAACATCTCGGATGTGGTATTTTACAACATTCCTGGCGTATCGGCCTATACTTCTTGGTGGGAACATTATATAGGTCTATAGCGTAATATAACCTAACCTAACACATCTAGCCCCTCGCTGGTAATGTTTTACAGAATCCCGTTTGTGTCGTCCCGTACGTCTCGGTTAGGATGTTATTTACGTCTACACCGATATATATCCTAACGTAAGGCAGGCTAACATCTCGGATGTAGTATTTTACAACATTCCTGGCGTATCGGCCTCTACTTCTCGGTGGGAACATTATATAGGTCTATCACGTAAGACAACCTAACCTAACACATCTAGCCCCTCGCTGGTAATGTTTTACAGAATCCCGTTCGTGTCGTCCCGTACGTCTCGGTTGGGACATTATATACGTCTACAGCGTTATATATCCTAATCTAAGGCAGGCTATCATCTCGGATGCAGTATTTTACAACATGCCTGGCGCATCGGCCCCTACTTCTCGGTGGGAACATTATATACGTCTATAACGTATCACAACCTAACCTAACGCATCTAGCACCTCGCTGGTAATGTTTTACAGAATCCCGTTCGTGCCGTCCCGTACGTCTCGGTTGGGACTTTATATACGTCTACAGCGATATATATCCTAACGTAAGGCAGGCTAACATCTCGGATGTAGTGTTTTACAACATTCCTGGCGTATCTGCCCCTACTTCTCGGTGGGAACATTATATTCGTCTGTTACGTAATATAACCTAACCTAACACATCTAGGCCCTCGCTGGTAATGTTTTACAGAATCTCGTTCGTGACGTCCCGTACATCTCGGTTGGAATATTATATACGTCTATAGCGTTATATATCCTAACCTAAGGCAGGCTATCATCTCGGATGTAGTATTTTACAACATTCCTGGCGTATCGGCCCCCGTTCTCGGTGGGACCATTATATACGTCCATAGCGTATCACAACCTAACCTAACCCATCTAGCCCCTCGCTGGTAATGTTTTACGGAATCCCGTTCTTGTCGTCCCGTACATCTCGGTTGGGATATTATATACGTCTACAGCGATATATATCCTAACGTAAGGCAGGCCAACATCTCGGATGTAATATTTTACAACATTCCTGTCGTATCGGCCCCTACTTCTCGGTGGGAATATTATATTCGTCTATTACGTAATATAACCTAACCTAACACATCTAGGCCCTCGCTGGTAATGTTTTACAGAATCCCGTTCGTGCCGTCCAGTACGTCTCGGTTGGAACGTTATATACGTCTACAGCGATATATATCCTAACGTAAGGCAGGCTAACATCTCGGATGTAGTATTTTACAACATTCCTGGCGTATCGGCCTATACTTCTTGGTCGGAACACTATATAGGTCTATAGCGTAATATAACCTAACCTAACACATCTAGGCCCTCGCTGGTAATGTTTTACAGAATCCCGTTCGTGCCGTCCCGTATGTCTCGGTTGGGACGTTATATACGTCTACAGCGATATATATCCTAACCTAAGGCAGGCTATCATCCAGGATGCAGTATTTTACAACATTCCTGGCATATCGGCCCCTACTTCTCGGTGGGAACATTATATACGTCTATAACGTATCACAACCTAACCTAACGCATCTAGCACCTCGCTGGTAATGTTTTACAGAATCCCGTTCGTGCCGTCCCGTACGTCTCGGTTGGGACTTTATATACGTCTACAGCGATATATATCCTAACGTAAGGCAGGCTAACATCTGGGATGTAGTGTTTTACAACATTCCTGTCGTATCTGCCCCTACTTCTCGGTGGGAACATTATATTCGTCTGTTACGTAATATAACCTAACCTAACACATCTAGGCCCTCGCTGGTAATGTTTTACAGAATCTCGTTCGTGACGTCCCGTACATCTCGGTTGGAATATTATATACGTCTATAGCGTTATATATCCTAACCTAAGGCAGGCTATCATCTCGGATGTAGTATTTTACAACATTCCTGGCGTATCGGCCCCCGTTCTCGGTGGGACCATTATATACGTCCATAGCGTATCACAACCTAACCTAACCCATCTAGCCCCTCGCTGGTAATGTTTTACGGAATCCCGTTCTTGTCGTCCCGTACATCTCGGTTGGGATGTTATATACGTCTACAGCGATATATATCCTAACGTAAGGCAGGCCAACATCTCGGATGTAGTATTTTACAACATTCCTGTCGTATCGGCCCCTACTTCTCGGTGGGAATATTATATTCGTCTATTACGTAATATAACCTAACCTAACACATCTAGGCCCTCGCTGGTAATGTTTTACAGAATCCCGTTCGTGCCGTCCAGTACGTCTCGGTTGGAACGTTATATACGTCTACAGCGATATATATCCTAACGTAAGGCAGGCTAACATCTCGGATGTAGTATTTTACAACATTCCTGGCGTATCGGCCTATACTTCTTGGTGGGAACACTATATAGGTCTATAGCGTAATATAACCTAACCTAACACATCTAGGCCCTCGCTGGTAATGTTTTACAGAATCCCGTTCGTGCCGTCCCGTATGTCTCGGTTGGGACGTTATATACGTCTACAGCGATATATATCCTAACCTACGGCAGGCTATCATCCAGGATGCAGTATTTTACAACATTCCTGGCATATCGGCCCCTACTTCTCGGTGGGAACATTATATACGTCTATAACGTATCACAACCAAATCTAACCCTACCAGGCCCTCGCTGGTAATGTTTTACAGAATCCCGTTCGTGTCGTCCCGTACGTCTCGGTTGGGACATTATATACGTCTACAGCGTTATATATCCTAACCTAAGGCAGGCTATCATCTCGGATGCAGTATTTTACAACATGCCTGGCGTATCGGCCCCTACTTCTCGGTAGGAACATTATATACGTCTATAACGTATCACAACCTAACCTAACCCATCAAGCACCTCGCTGGTAATGTTTTACAGAATCCCGTTCGTGCCGTCCCGTACATCTCGGTTGGGATATTATATACGTCTACAGCGATATATATCCTAACGTAAGGCAGGCTATCATCTCGGATGTAGTATTTTACAACATGCCTGGCGTATCGGCCCCTACTTCTCGGTGGAAATATTATATTCGTCTATTACGTAATATAACCTAACCTAACACATCTAGGCCCTCGCTGGTAATGTTTTACAGAATCCCGTTCGTTCCGTCCCGTACGTCTCGGTTGGAACGTTGTATACGTCTACAGCGATATATATCCTAACGTAAGGCAGGCTAACATCTCGGATGTAGTATTTTACAACATTCCTGGCGTATCGGCCTATACTTCTTGGTGGGAACATTATATAGGTCTATAGCGTAATATAACCTAACCTAACACATCTAGCCCCTCGCTGGTAATGTTTTACTGAATCCCGTTCCTGTCGTCCCGTACATCTCGGTTGGGATATTATATACGTCTATAGCGTTATATATCCTAACCTAAGGCAGGCTATCATCTCGGATGTAGTATTTTACAACATTCCTGGCGTATCGGCCCCCGTTCTCGGTGGGAACATTATATACGTCTATAGCGTATCACATCCTATCCTAACCCATCTAGCCCCTCGCTGGTAATGTTTTACAGAATCCCGTTCCTGTCGTCCCGTACAGCTCGGTTGGGATATTATATACGTCTACAGCGATATATATCCTAACGTAAGGCAGGCTAACATCTCGGATGTAGTATTTTACAACATTCCTGGCGTATCGGCCTATACTTCTTGGTGGGAACATTATATAGGTCTATAGCGTAATATAACCTAACCTAACACATCTAGCCCCTCGCTGGTAATGTTTTACAGAATCCCGTTCGTGTCGTCCCGTACGTCTCGGTTGGGACATTATATACGTCTACAGCGTTATATATCCTAATCTAAGGCAGGCTATCATCCAGGATGCAGTATTTTACAACATGCCTGGCGTATCGGCCCCTACTTCTCGGTGGGAACATTATATACGTCTATAGCGTATCACATCCTAACCTAACCCATCTAGCCCCTCGCTGGTAAAGTTTTACAGAATGCCGTTCGCGTCGTCCCGTACGTCTCGGTTGGGACATTATATACGTCTACAGCGTTATATATCCTAACCTAAGGCAGGCTATCATCTCGGATGCAGTATTTTACAACATGCCCGGCGTATCGGCCCCTACTTCACGGTGGGAACATTATATACGTCTATAACGTATCACAACCTAACCTAACCCATCTAGCCCCTCGCTGGTAATGTTTTACAGAATCCCGTTCCTGTCGTCCCGCACATCTCGGTTGGGATATTATTTACGTCTACACCGATATATATCCTAACGTAAGGCAGGCTAACATCTCGGATGTAGTATTTTACAACATTCCTGGAATATCGGCCTCTACTTCTCGGTGGGAACATTATATAGGTCTATCACGTAAGACAACCTAACCTAACACATCTAGCCCCTCGCTGGTAATGTTTTACAGAATCCCGTTCGTGTCGTCCCGTACGTCTCGGTTGGGACATTATATACGTCTACAGCGTTATATATCCTAACCTAAGGCAGGCTATCATCTCGGATGTAGTATTTTACAACATTCCTGGCGTATCGGCCCCCGTTCTCGGTGGGACCATTATATACGTCCATAGCGTATCACAACCTAACCTAACCCATCTAGCCCCTCGCTGGTAATGTTTTACGGAATCCCGTTCCTGTCGTCCCATACATCTCGGTTGGGATATTATATACGTCTACAGCGATATATATCCCAACTTAAGGCAGGCTAACATCTCGGATGTAGTATTTTACAACATTCCTGGCGTATCGGCCTCTACTTGTCGGTGGGAACATTATATATGTCTATCACGTAAGACAACCTAACCTAACACATCTAGCCCCTCGCTGGTAATGTTTTACAGAATCCCGTGCGTGTCGTCCCGTACGTCTCGGTTGGGACATTATATACGTCTACAGCGTTATATATCCTAATCTAGGGCAGGCTATCATCTCGGATGCAGTATTTTACAACATGCCTGGCGTATCGGGCCCTACTTCTCGGTGGGAACATTATATACGTCTATAACGTATCACAACCTAACCTAACCCATCTAGCACCTCGCTGGTAATGTTTTACAGAATCCCGTTCGTGCCGTCCCGTACGTCTCGGTTGGGACTTTATATACGTCTACAGCGATATATATCCTAACGTAAGGCAGGCTAACATCTAGCATGTAGTGTTTTACAACATTCCTGGCGTATCTGCCCCTACTTCTCGGTGGGAACATTATATTCGTCTGTTACGTAATATAACCTAACCTAACACATCTAGGCCCTCGCTGGTAATGTTTTACAGAATCTCGTTCGTGACGTCCCGTACATCTCGGTTGGAATATTATATACGTCTACAGCGATATATATCCTAACCTAAGGCAGGCTATCATCTCGGATGCAGTATTTTACAACATGCCTGGCGTATCGGTCCCTACTTCTCGGTGGGAACATTATATACGTCTATAACGTATCACAACCTAACCTAACCCATCTAGCACCTCGCTGGTAATGTTTTACAGAATCCCGTTCCTGTCGTCCCGCACATCTCGGTTGGGATATTATTTACGTCTACACCGATATATATCCTAACTTAAGGCAGGCTAACATCTCGGATGTAGTATTTTACAACATTCCTGGCGTATCGGCCTCTACTTGTCGGTGGGAACATTATATATGTCTATCACGTAAGACAACCTAACCTAACACATCTAGGCCCTCGCTGGTAATGTTTTACAGAATCCCGTTCGTGCCGTCCGTACGTCTCGGTTGGAACGTTATATACGTCTACAGCGATATATATCCTAACGTAAGGCAGGCTAACATCTCGGATGTAGTATTTTACAACATTCCTGGCGTATCGGCCTATACTTCTTGGTGGGAACATTATATAGGTCTATAGCGTAATATAACCTAACCTAACACATCTAGCCCCTCGCTGGTAATGTTTTACTGAATCCCGTTCCCGTCGTCCCGTACATCTCGGTTGGGATATTATATACGTCTACAGCGACATATATCCTAACGTAAGGCAGGCTAACATCTCGGATGTAGTATTTTACAACATTCCTGGCGTATCGGCCCCTACTTCTCGGTGGGAACATTATATTCGTCTATTACGTAATATAACCTAACCTAACACATGTAGGCCCTCGCTGGTAATGTTTTACAGAATCCCGTTCGTGCCGTCCCGTATGTCTCGGTTGGGACGTTATATACGTCTACAGCGATATATATCCTAACGTAAGGCAGGCTAACATCTCGGATGTAGTATTTTACAACATTCCTGGCGTATCGGCCTATACTTCTTGGTGGGAACATTATATAGGTCTATAGCGTAATATAACCTAACCTAACACATCTAGCCCCTCGCTAGTAATGTTTTACAGAATCCCGTTTGTGTCGTCCCGTACGTCTCGGTTGGGACATTATATACGTCTACAGCGTTATATATCCTAACCTAAGGCAGGCTATCATCCAGGATGCAGTATTTTACAACATTCCTGGCGTATCGGCCCCTACTTCTCGGTGGGAACATTATATTCGTCTATTACGTAATATAACCTAACCTAACACATCTAGGCCCTCGCTGGTAATGTTTTACAGAATCCCGTTCGTGCCGTCCCGTACGTCTCGGTTGGAACGTTATATACGTCTACAGCGATATATATCCTAACGTAAGGCAGGCTACCATCTCGGATGTAGTATTTTACAACATTCCTGGCGTATCGGCCTATACTTCTTGGTGGGAACATTATATAGGTCTATAGCGTAATATAACCTAACCTAACACATCTAGCCCCTCGCTGGTAATGTTTTACTGAATCCCGTTCCTGTCGTCCCGTACATCTCGGTTGGGATATTATATACGTCTATAGCGTTATATATCCTAACCTAAGGCAGGCTATCATCTCGGATGCAGTATTTTACAACATGCCTGGCGTATCGGCCCCTACTTCTCGGTGGGAACATTATATACGTCCATAGCGTATCACAACCTAACCTAACCCATCTAGCCCCTCGCTGGTAATGTTTTACGGAATCCCTTTCCTGTCGTCCCGTACATCTCGGTTGGGATATTATATACGTCTACAGCGATATATATCCTAACGTAAGGCAGGCCAACGTCTCGGATGTAGTATTTTACAACATTCCTGGCGTATCGGCCCCTACTTCTCGGTGGGAACATTATATACGTCTATAACGTATCACAACCTAACCTAACCCATCTAGCACCTCGCTGGTAATGTTTTACAGAATCCCGTTCCTGTCGTGCCGCACATCTCGGTTGGGATATTATTTACGTCTACACCGATATATATCCTAACTTAATGCAGGCTAACATCTCGGATGTAGTATTTTACAACATTCCTGGTGTATCGGCCTCTACTTCTCGGTGGGAACATTATATAGGTCTATCACGTAAGACAACCTAACCTAACACATCTAGCCCCTCGCTGGTAATGTTTTACAGAATCCCGTTCGTGTCGTCCCGTACGTCTCGGTTGGGACATTATATACGTCTACAGCGTTATATATCCTAATCTAAGGCAGGCTATCATCTCGGATGTGGTATTTTACAACATTCCTGGCGTATCGGCCTATACTTCTTGGTGGGAACATTATATAGGTCTATAGCGTAATATAACCTAACCTAACACATCTAGCCCCTCGCTGGTAATGTTTTACAGAATCCCGTTCGTGTCGTCCCGTACGTCTGGGTTGGGACATTATATACGTCTACAGCGTTATATATCCTAATCTAAGGCAGGCTATCATCCAGGATGCAGTATTTTACAACATGCCTGGCGTATCGGCCCCTACTTCTCGGTGGGAACATTATATACGTCTATAACGTATCACAACCTAACCTAACCCTACCAGGCCCTCGCTGGTAATGTTTTACAGAATCCCGTTCGTGTCGTCCCGTACGTCTCGGTTGGGACATTATATACGTCTACAGCGTTATATATTCTATCCTAAGGCAGGCTATCATCTCGGATGTAGTATTTTACAACATTCCTGGCGTATCGGCCCCCGTTCTCGGTGGGACCATTATATACGTCCATAGCGTATCACAACCTAACCTAACCCATCTAGCCCCTCGCTGGTAATGTTTTACGGAATCCCGTTCCTGTCGTCCCATACATCTCGGTTGGGATATTATATACGTCTACAGCGATATATATCCCAACTTAAGGCAGGCTAACATCTCGGATGTAGTATTTTACAACATTCCTGGCGTATCGGCCTCTACTTGTCGGTGGGAACATTATATATGTCTATCACGTAAGACAACCTAACCTAACACATCTAGCCCCTCGCTGGTAATGTTTTACAGAATCCCGTGCGTGTCGTCCCGTACGTCTCGGTTGGGACATTATATACGTCTACAGCGTTATATATCCTAATCTAGGGCAGGCTATCATCTCGGATGCAGTATTTTACAACATGCCTGGCGTATCGGCCCCTACTTCTCGGTGGGAACATTATATACGTCTATAACGTATCACAACCTAACCTAACCCATCTAGCACCTCGCTGGTAATGTTTTACAGAATCCCGTTCGTGCCGTCCCGTACGTCTCGGTTGGGACTTTATATACGTCTACAGCGATATATATCCTAACGTAAGGCAGGCTAACATCTCGCATGTAGTGTTTTACAACATTCCTGGCGTATCTGCCCCTACTTCTCGGTGGGAACATTATATTCGTCTGTTACGTAATATAACCTAACCTAACACATCTAGGCCCTCGCTGGTAATGTTTTACAGAATCTCGTTCGTGACGTCCCGTACATCTCGGTTGGAATATTATATACGTCTACAGCGATATATATCCTAACCTAAGGCAGGCTATCATCTCGGATGCAGTATTTTACAACATGCCTGGCGTATCGGTCCCTACTTCTCGGTGGGAACATTATATACGTCTATAACGTATCACAACCTAACCTAACCCATCTAGCACCTCGCTGGTAATGTTTTACAGAATCCCGTTCCTGTCGTCCCGCACATCTCGGTTGGGATATTATTTACGTCTACACCGATATATATCCTAACTTAAGGCAGGCTAACATCTCGGATGTAGTATTTTACAACATTCCTGGCGTATCGGCCTCTACTTGTCGGTGGGAACATTATATATGTCTATCACGTAAGACAACCTAACCTAACACATCTAGGCCCTCGCTGGTAATGTTTTACAGAATCCCGTTCGTGCCGTCCGTACGTCTCGGTTGGAACGTTATATACGTCTACAGCGATATATATCCTAACGTAAGGCAGGCTAACATCTCGGATGTAGTATTTTACAACATTCCTGGCGTATCGGCCTATACTTCTTGGTGGGAACATTATATAGGTCTATAGCGTAATATAACCTAACCTAACACATCTAGCCCCTCGCTGGTAATGTTTTACTGAATCCCGTTCCTGTCGTCCCGTACATCTCGGTTGGGATATTATATACGTCTACAGCGACATATATCCTAACGTAAGGCAGGCTAACATCTCGGATGTAGTATTTTACAACATTCCTGGCGTATCGGCCCCTACTTCTCGGTGGGAACATTATATTCGTCTATTACGTAATATAACCTAACCTAACACATGTAGGCCCTCGCTGGTAATGTTTTACAGAATCCCGTTCGTGCCGTCCCGTATGTCTCGGTTGGGACGTTATATACGTCTACAGCGATATATATCCTAACGTAAGGCAGGCTAACATCTCGGATGTAGTATTTTACAACATTCCTGGCGTATCGGCCTATACTTCTTGGTGGGAACATTATATAGGTCTATAGCGTAATATAACCTAACCTAACACATCTAGCCCCTCGCTAGTAATGTTTTACAGAATCCCGTTTGTGTCGTCCCGTACGTCTCGGTTGGGACATTATATACGTCTACAGCGTTATATATCCTAACCTAAGGCAGGCTATCATCCAGGATGCAGTATTTTACAACATTCCTGGCGTATCGGCCCCTACTTCTCGGTGGGAACATTATATTCGTCTATTACGTAATATAACCTAACCTAACACATCTAGGCCCTCGCTGGTAATGTTTTACAGAATCCCGTTCGTGCCGTCCCGTACGTCTCGGTTGGAACGTTATATACGTCTACAGCGATATATATCCTAACGTAAGGCAGGCTACCATCTCGGATGTAGTATTTTACAACATTCCTGGCGTATCGGCCTATACTTCTTGGTGGGAACATTATATAGGTCTATAGCGTAATATAACCAAACCTAACACATCTAGCCCCTCGCTGGTAATGTTTTACTGAATCCCGTTCCTGTCGTCCCGTACATCTCGGTTGGGATATTATATACGTCTATAGCGTTATATATCCTAACCTAAGGCAGGCTATCATCTCGGATGCAGTATTTTACAACATGCCTGGCGTATCGGCCCCTACTTCTCGGTGGGAACATTATATACGTCCATAGCGTATCACAACCTAACCTAACCCATCTAGCCCCTCGCTGGTAATGTTTTACGGAATCCCTTTCCTGTCGTCCCGTACATCTCGGTTGGGATATTATATACGTCTACAGCGATATATATCCTAACGTAAGGCAGGCCAACGTCTCGGATGTAGTATTTTACAACATTCCTGGCGTATCGGCCCCTACTTCTCGGTGGGAACATTATATACGTCTATAACGTATCACAACCTAACCTAACCCATCTAGCACCTCGCTGGTAATGTTTTACAGAATCCCGTTCCTGTCGTGCCGCACATCTCGGTTGGGATATTATTTACGTCTACACCGATATATATCCTAACTTAATGCAGGCTAACATCTCGGATGTAGTATTTTACAACATTCCTGGCGTATCGGCCTCTACTTCTCGGTGGGAACATTATATAGGTCTATCACGTAAGACAACCTAACCTAACACATCTAGCCCCTCGCTGGTAATGTTTTACAGAATCCCGTTCGTGTCGTCCCGTACGTCTCGGTTGGGACATTATATACGTCTACAGCGTTATATATCCTAATCTAAGGCAGGCTATCATCTCGGATGTGGTATTTTACAACATTCCTGGCGTATCGGCCTATACTTCTTGGTGGGAACATTATATAGGTCTATAGCGTAATATAACCTAACCTAACACATCTAGCCCCTCGCTGGTAATGTTTTACAGAATCCCGTTCGTGTCGTCCCGTACGTCTCGGTTGGGACATTATATACGTCTACAGCGTTATATATCCTAATCTAAGGCAGGCTATCATCCAGGATGCAGTATTTTACAACATGCCTGGCGTATCGGCCCCTACTTCTCGGTGGGAACATTATATACGTCTATAACGTATCACAACCTAACCTAACCCTACCAGGCCCTCGCTGGTAATGTTTTACAGAATCCCGTTCGTGTCGTCCCGTACGTCTCGGGTGGGACATTATATACGTCTACAGCGTTATATATTCTATCCTAAGGCAGGCTATCATCTCGGATGTAGTATTTTACAACATTCCTGGCGTATCGGCCCCCGTTCTCGGTGGGACCATTATATACGTCCATAGCGTATCACAACCTAACCTAACCCATCTAGCCCCTCGCTGGTAATGTTTTACGGAATCCCGTTCCTGTCGTCCCATACATCTCGGTTGGGATATTATATACGTCTACAGCGATATATATCCTAACTTAAGGCAGGCTAACATCTCGGATGTAGTATTTTACAACATTCCTGGCGTATCGGCCTCTACTTGTCGGTGGGAACATTATATATGTCTATCACGTAAGACAACCTAACCTAACACATCTAGCCCCTCGCTGGTAATGTTTTACAGAATCCCGTGCGTGTCGTCCCGTACGTCTCGGTTGGGACATTATATACGTCTACAGCGTTATATATCCTAATCTAGGGCAGGCTATCATCTCGGATGCAGTATTTTACAACATGCCTGGCGTATCGGCCCCTACTTCTCGGTGGGAACATTATATACGTCTATAACGTATCACAACCTAACCTAACCCATCTAGCACCTCGCTGGTAATGTTTTACAGAATCCCGTTCGTGCCGTCCCGTACGTCTCGGTTGGGACTTTATATACGTCTACAGCGATATATATCCTAACGTAAGGCAGGCTAACATCTCGCATGTAGTGTTTTACAACATTCCTGGCGTATCTGCCCCTACCTCTCGGTGGGAACATTATATTCGTCTGTTACGTAATATAACCTAACCTAACACATCTAGGCCCTCGCTGGTAATGTTTTACAGAATCTCGTTCGTGACGTCCCGTACATCTCGGTTGGAATATTATATACGTCTACAGCGATATATATCCTAACCTAAGGCAGGCTATCATCTCGGATGCAGTATTTTACAACATGCCTGGCGTATCGGTCCCTACTTCTCGGTGGGAACATTATATACGTCTATAACGTATCACAACCTAACCTAACCCATCTAGCACCTCGCTGGTAATGTTTTACAGAATCCCGTTCCTGTCGTCCCGCACATCTCGGTTGGGATATTATTTACGTCTACACCGATATATATCCTAACTTAAGGCAGGCTAACATCTCGGATGTAGTATTTTACAACATTCCTGGCGTATCAGCCTCTACTTCTCGGTGGGAACATTATATAGTTCTATCACGTAAGACAACCTAACCTAACACATCTAGCCCCTCGCTGGTAATGTTTTACAGAATCCCGTTCGTGTCGTCCCGTACGTCTCGGTTGGGACATTATATACGTCTACAGCGTTATATATCCTAATCTAAGGCAGGCTATCATCTCGGATGTAGTATTTTACAACATTCCTGGCGTATCGGCCCCCGTTCTCGGTGGGACCATTATATACGTCCATAGCGTATCACAACCTAACATAACCCATCTAGCCCCTCGCTGGTAATGTTTTACGGAATCCCGTTCCTGTCGTCCCATACATCTCGGTTGGGATATTATATACGTCTACAGCGATATATATCCTAACTTAAGGCAGGCTAACATCTCGGATGTAGTATTTTACAACATTCCTGGCGTATCGGCCTCTACTTGTCGGTGGGAACATTATATATGTCTATCACGTAAGACAACCTAACCTAACACATCTAGCCCCTCGCTGGTAATGTTTTACAGAATCCCGTGCGTGTCGTCCCGTACGTCTCGGTTGGGACATTATATACGTCTACAGCGTTATATATCCTAATCTAGGGCAGGCTATCATCTCGGATGCAGTATTTTACAACATGCCTGGCGTATCGGCCCCTACTTCTCGGTGGGAACATTATATACGTCTATAACGTATCACAACCTAACCTAACCCATCTAGCACCTCGCTGGTAATGTTTTACAGAATCCCGTTCGTGCCGTCCCGTACGTCTCGGTTGGGACTTTATATACGTCTACAGCGATATATATCCTAACGTAAGGCAGGCTAACATCTCGCATGTAGTGTTTTACAACATTCCTGGCGTATCTGCCCCTACTTCTCGGTGGGAACATTATATTCGTCTGTTACGTAATATAACCTAACCTAACACATCTAGGCCCTCGCTGGTAATGTTTTACAGAATCTCGTTCGTGACGTCCCGTACATCTCGGTTGGAATATTATATACGTCTACAGCGATATATATCCTAACCTAAGGCAGGCTATCATCTCGGATGCAGTATTTTACAACATGCCTGGCGTATCGGTCCCTACTTCTCGGTGGGAACATTATATACGTCTATAACGTATCACAACCTAACCTAACCCATCTAGCACCTCGCTGGTAATGTTTTACAGAATCCCGTTCCTGTCGTCCCGCACATCTCGGTTGGGATATTATTTACGTCTACACCGATATATATCCTAACTTAAGGCAGGCTAACATCTCGGATGTAGTATTTTACAACATTCCTGGCGTATCGGCCTCTACTTGTCGGTGGGAACATTATATATGTCTATCACGTAAGACAACCTAACCTAACACATCTAGGCCCTCGCTGGTAATGTTTTACAGAATCCCGTTCGTGCCGTCCGTACGTCTCGGTTGGAACGTTATATACGTCTACAGCGATATATATCCTAACGTAAGGCAGGCTAACATCTCGGATGTAGTATTTTACAACATTCCTGGCGTATCGGCCTATACTTCTTGGTGGGAACATTATATAGGTCTATAGCGTAATATAACCTAACCTAACACATCTAGCCCCTCGCTGGTAATGTTTTACTGAATCCCGTTCCTGTCGTCCCGTACATCTCGGTTGGGATATTATATACGTCTACAGCGACATATATCCTAACGTAAGGCAGGCTAACATCTCGGATGTAGTATTTTACAACATTCCTGGCGTATCGGCCCCTACTTCTCGGTGGGAACATTATATTCGTCTATTACGTAATATAACCTAACCTAACACATGTAGGCCCTCGCTGGTAATGTTTTACAGAATCCCGTTCGTGCCGTCCCGTATGTCTCGGTTGGGACGTTATATACGTCTACAGCGATATATATCCTAACGTAAGGCAGGCTAACATCTCGGATGTAGTATTTTACAACATTCCTGGCGTATCGGCCTATACTTCTTGGTGGGAACATTATATAGGTCTATAGCGTAATATAACCTAACCTAACACATCTAGCCCCTCGCTGGTAATGTTTTACAGAATCCCGTTTGTGTCGTCCCGTACGTCTCGGTTGGGACATTATATACGTCTACAGCGTTATATATCCTAACCTAAGGCAGGCTATCATCCAGGATGCAGTATTTTACAACATTCCTGGCGTATCGGCCCCTACTTCTCGGTGGGAATATTATATTCGTCTATTACGTAATATAACCTAACCTAACACATCTAGGCCCTCGCTGGTAATGTTTTACAGAATCCCGTTCGTGCCGTCCCGTACGTCTCGGTTGGAACGTTATATACGTCTACAGCGATATATATCCTAACGTAAGGCAGGCTACCATCTCGGATGTAGTATTTTACAACATTCCTGGCGTATCGGCCTATACTTCTTGGTGGGAACATTATATAGGTCTATAGCGTAATATAACCTAACCTAACACATCTAGCCCCTCGCTGGTAATGTTTTACTGAATCCCGTTCCTGTCGTCCCGTACATCTCGGTTGGGATATTATATACGTCTATAGCGTTATATATCCTAACCTAAGGCAGGCTATCATCTCGGATGCAGTATTTTACAACATGCCTGGCGTATCGGCCCCTACTTCTCGGTGGGAACATTATATACGTCCATAGCGTATCACAACCTAACCTAACCCATCTAGCCCCTCGCTGGTAATGTTTTACGGAATCCCTTTCCTGTCGTCCCGTACATCTCGGTTGGGATATTATATACGTCTACAGCGATATATATCCTAACGTAAGGCAGGCCAACGTCTCGGATGTAGTATTTTACAACATTCCTGGCGTATCGGCCCCTACTTCTCGGTGGGAATATTATATTCGTCTATTACGTAATATAACCTAACCTAACACATCTAGGCCCTCGCTGGTAATGTTTTACAGAATCCCGTTTGTGCCGTCCCGTACGTCTCGGTTGGAACGTTATATACGTCTACAGCGATATATATCCTAACCTAAGGCAGGCTACCATCTCGGATGTAGTATTTTACAACATTCCTGGCGTATCGGCCTCTACTTGTCGGTGGGAACATTATATATGTCTATCACGTAAGACAACCTAACCTAACACATCTAGCCCCTCGCTGGTAATGTTTTACAGAATCCCGTTCGTGTCGTCCCGTACGTCTCGGTTGGGACATTATATACGTCTACAGCGTTATATATCCTAATCTAAGGCAGGCTATCATCTCGGATGCAGTATTTTACAACATGCCTGGCGTATCGGCCCCTACTTCTCGGTGGGAACATTATATACGTCTATAACGTATCACAACCTAACCTAACCCATCTAGCACCTCGCTGGTAATGTTTTACAGAATCCCGTTCGTGCCGTCCCGTACGTCTCGGTTGGGACTTTATATACGTCTACAGCGATATATATCCTAACGTAAGGCAGGCTAACATCTCGGATGTAGTGTTTTACAACATTCCTGGCGTATCTGCCCCTACTTCTCGGTGGGAACATTATATTCGTCTGTTACGTAATATAACCTAACCTAACACATCTAGGCCCTCGCTGGTAATGTTTTACAGAATCTCGTTCGTGACGTCCCGTACATCTCGGTTGGAATATTATATACGTCTATAGCGTTATATATCCTAACCTAAGGCAGGCTATCATCTCGGATGTAGTATTTTACAACATGCCTGGCGTATCGGCCCCTACTTCTCGGTGGGAACATTATATACGTCCATAGCGTATCACAACCTAACCTAACCCATCTAGCCCCTCGCTGGTAATGTTTTACGGAATCCCTTTCCTGTCGTCCCGTACATCTCGGTTGGGATATTATATACGTCTACAGCGATATATATCCTAACGTAAGGCAGGCCAACGTCTCGGATGTAGTATTTTACAACATTCCTGGCGTATCGGCCCCTACTTCTCGGTGGGAATATTATATTCGTCTATTACGTAATATAACCTAACCTAACACATCTAGGCCCTCGCTGGTAATGTTTTACAGAATCCCGTTTGTGCCGTCCCGTACGTCTCGGTTGGAACGTTATATACGTCTACAGCGATATATATCCTAACCTAAGGCAGGCTACCATCTCGGATGTAGTATTTTACAACATTCCTGGCGTATCGGCCTCTACTTGTCGGTGGGAACATTATATATGTCTATCACGTAAGACAACCTAACCTAACACATCTAGCCCCTCGCTGGTAATGTTTTACAGAATCCCGTTCGTGTCGTCCCGTACGTCTCGGTTGGGACATTATATACGTCTACAGCGTTATATATCCTAATCTAAGGCAGGCTATCATCTCGGATGCAGTATTTTACAACATGCCTGGCGTATCGGCCCCTACTTCTCGGTGGGAACATTATATACGTCTATAACGTATCACAACCTAACCTAACCCATCTAGCACCTCGCTGGTAATGTTTTACAGAATCCCGTTCGTGCCGTCCCGTACGTCTCGGTTGGGACTTTATATACGTCTACAGCGATATATATCCTAACGTAAGGCAGGCTAACATCTCGGATGTAGTGTTTTACAACATTCCTGGCGTATCTGCCCCTACTTCTCGGTGGGAACATTATATTCGTCTGTTACGTAATATAACCTAACCTAACACATCTAGGCCCTCGCTGGTAATGTTTTACAGAATCTCGTTCGTGACGTCCCGTACATCTCGGTTGGAATATTATATACGTCTATAGCGTTATATATCCTAACCTAAGGCAGGCTATCATCTCGGATGTAGTATTTTACAACATTCCTGGCGTATCGGCCCCCGTTATCGGTGGGACCATTATATACGTCCATAGCGTATCACAACCTAACCTAACCCATCTAGCACCTCGCTGGTAATGTTTTACAGAATCCCGTTCGTGCCGTCCCGTACGTCTCGGTTGGGACTTTATATACGTCTATAGCGTAATATATCCTAACCTAAGGCAGGCTATCATCTCGGATGCAGTATTTTACAACATGCCTGGCGTATCGGCCCCTACTTCTCGGTGGGAACATTATATACGTCTATAACGTATCACAACCTAACCTAACCCATCTAGCACCTCGCTGGTAATGTTTTACAGAATCCCGTTCCTGTCGTCCCGCACATCTCGGTTGGGATATTATTTACGTCTACACCGATATATATCCTAACTTAAGGCAGGCTAACATCTCGGATGTAGTATTTTACAACATTCCTGGCGTATCGGCCTCTACTTGTCGGTGGGAACATTATATATGTCTATCACGTAAGACAACCTAACCTAACACATCTAGCCCCTCGCTGGTAATGTTTTACAGAATCCCGTTCGTGTCGTCCCGTACGTCTCGGTTGGGACATTATATACGTCTACAGTGTTATATATCCTAATCTAAGGCAGGCTATCATCTCGGATGCAGTATTTTACAACATGCCTGGCGTATCGGCCCCTACTTCTCGGTGGGAACATTATATACGTCTATAACGTATCACAACCTAACCTAACCCATCTAGCACCTCGCTGGTAATGTTTTACAGAATCCCGTTCGTGCCGTCCCGTACGTCTCGGTTGGGACTTTATATACGTCTACAGCGATATATATCCTAACGTAAGGCAGGCTAACATCTCGGATGTAGTGTTTTACAACATTCCTGGCGTATCTGCCCCTACTTCTCGGTGGGAACATTATATTCGTCTGTTACGTAATATAACCTAACCTAACACATCTAGGCCCTCGCTGGTAATGTTTTACAGAATCTCGTTCGTGACGTCCCGTACATCTCGGTTGGAATATTATATACGTCTACAGCGATATATATCCTAACCTAAGGCAGGCTATCATCTCGGATGCAGTATTTTACAACATGCCTGGCGTATCGGTCCCTACTTCTCGGTGGGAACATTATATACGTCTATAACGTATCACAACCTAACCTAACCCATCTAGCACCTCGCTGGTAATGTTTTACAGAATCCCGTTCCTGTCGTCCCGCACATCTCGGTTGGGATATTATTTACGTCTACACCGATATATATCCTAACTTAAGGCAGGCTAACATCTCGGATGTAGTATTTTACAACATTCCTGGCGTATCGGCCTCTACTTGTCGGTGGGAACATTATATATGTCTATCACGTAAGACAACCTAACCTAACACATCTAGGCCCTCGCTGGTAATGTTTTACAGAATCCCGTTCGTGCCGTCCGTACGTCTCGGTTGGAACGTTATATACGTCTACAGCGATATATATCCTAACGTAAGGCAGGCTAACATCTCGGATGTAGTATTTTACAACATTCCTGGCGTATCGGCCTATACTTCTTGGTGGGAACATTATATAGGTCTATAGCGTAATATAACCTAACCTAACACATCTAGCCCCTCGCTGGTAATGTTTTACTGAATCCCGTTCCTGTCGTCCCGTACATCTCGGTTGGGATATTATATACGTCTACAGCGACATATATCCTAACGTAAGGCAGGCTAACATCTCGGATGTAGTATTTTACAACATTCCTGGCGTATCGGCCCCTACTTCTCGGTGGGAACATTATATTCGTCTATTACGTAATATAACCTAACCTAACACATGTAGGCCCTCGCTGGTAATGTTTTACAGAATCCCGTTCGTGCCGTCCCGTATGTCTCGGTTGGGACGTTATGTACGTCTACAGCGATATATATCCTAACGTAAGGCAGGCTAACATCTCGGATGTAGTATTTTACAACATTCCTGGCGTATCGGCCTATACTTCTTGGTGGGAACATTATATAGGTCTATAGCGTAATATAACCTAACCTAACACATCTAGCCCCTCGCTAGTAATGTTTTACAGAATCCCGTTTGTGTCGTCCCGTACGTCTCGGTTGGGACATTATATACGTCTACAGCGTTATATATCCTAACCTAAGGCAGGCTATCATCCAGGATGCAGTATTTTACAACATTCCTGGCGTATCGGCCCCTACTTCTCGGTGGGAACATTATATTCGTCTATTACGTAATATAACCTAACCTAACACATCTAGGCCCTCGCTGGTAATGTTTTACAGAATCCCGTTCGTGCCGTCCCGTACGTCTCGGTTGGAACGTTATATACGTCTACAGCGATATATATCCTAACGTAAGGCAGGCTACCATCTCGGATGTAGTATTTTACAACATTCCTGGCGTATCGGCCTATACTTCTTGGTGGGAACATTATATAGGTCTATAGCGTAATATAACCTAACCTAACACATCTAGCCCCTCGCTGGTAATGTTTTACTGAATCCCGTTCCTGTCGTCCCGTACATCTCGGTTGGGATATTATATACGTCTATAGCGTTATATATCCTAACCTAAGGCAGGCTATCATCTCGGATGCAGTATTTTACAACATGCCTGGCGTATCGGCCCCTACTTCTCGGTGGGAACATTATATACGTCCATAGCGTATCACAACCTAACCTAACCCATCTAGCCCCTCGCTGGTAATGTTTTACGGAATCCCTTTCCTGTCGTCCCGTACATCTCGGTTGGGATATTATATACGTCTACAGCGATATATATCCTAACGTAAGGCAGGCCAACGTCTCGGATGTAGTATTTTACAACATTCCTGGCGTATCGGCCCCTACTTCTCGGTGGGAACATTATATACGTCTATAACGTATCACAACCTAACCTAACCCATCTAGCACCTCGCTGGTAATGTTTTACAGAATCCCGTTCCTGTCGTGCCGCACATCTCGGTTGGGATATTATTTACGTCTACACCGATATATATCCTAACTTAATGCAGGCTAACATCTCGGATGTAGTATTTTACAACATTCCTGGCGTATCGGCCTCTACTTCTCGGTGGGAACATTATATAGGTCTATCACGTAAGACAACCTAACCTAACACATCTAGCCCCTCGCTGGTAATGTTTTACAGAATCCCGTTCGTGTCGTCCCGTACGTCTCGGTTGGGACATTATATACGTCTACAGCGTTATATATCCTAATCTAAGGCAGGCTATCATCTCGGATGTGGTATTTTACAACATTCCTGGCGTATCGGCCTATACTTCTTGGTGGGAACATTATATAGGTCTATAGCGTAATATAACCTAACCTAACACATCTAGCCCCTCGCTGGTAATGTTTTACAGAATCCCGTTCGTGTCGTCCCGTACGTCTCGGTTGGGACATTATATACGTCTACAGCGTTATATATCCTAATCTAAGGCAGGCTATCATCCAGGATGCAGTATTTTACAACATGCCTGGCGTATCGGCCCCTACTTCTCGGTGGGAACATTATATACGTCTATAACGTATCACAACCTAACCTAACCCTACCAGGCCCTCGCTGGTAATGTTTTACAGAATCCCGTTCGTGTCGTCCCGTACGTCTCGGGTGGGACATTATATACGTCTACAGCGTTATATATTCTATCCTAAGGCAGGCTATCATCTCGGATGTAGTATTTTACAACATTCCTGGCGTATCGGCCCCCGTTCTCGGTGGGACCATTATATACGTCCATAGCGTATCACAACCTAACCTAACCCATCTAGCCCCTCGCTGGTAATGTTTTACGGAATCCCGTTCCTGTCGTCCCATACATCTCGGTTGGGATATTATATACGTCTACAGCGATATATATCCTAACTTAAGGCAGGCTAACATCTCGGATGTAGTATTTTACAACATTCCTGGCGTATCGGCCTCTACTTGTCGGTGGGAACATTATATATGTCTATCACGTAAGACAACCTAACCTAACACATCTAGCCCCTCGCTGGTAATGTTTTACAGAATCCCGTGCGTGTCGTCCCGTACGTCTCGGTTGGGACATTATATACGTCTACAGCGTTATATATCCTAATCTAGGGCAGGCTATCATCTCGGATGCAGTATTTTACAACATGCCTGGCGTATCGGCCCCTACTTCTCGGTGGGAACATTATATACGTCTATAACGTATCACAACCTAACCTAACCCATCTAGCACCTCGCTGGTAATGTTTTACAGAATCCCGTTCGTGCCGTCCCGTACGTCTCGGTTGGGACTTTATATACGTCTACAGCGATATATATCCTAACGTAAGGCAGGCTAACATCTCGCATGTAGTGTTTTACAACATTCCTGGCGTATCTGCCCCTACTTCTCGGTGGGAACATTATATTCGTCTGTTACGTAATATAACCTAACCTAACACATCTAGGCCCTCGCTGGTAATGTTTTACAGAATCTCGTTCGTGACGTCCCGTACATCTCGGTTGGAATATTATATACGTCTACAGCGATATATATCCTAACCTAAGGCAGGCTATCATCTCGGATGCAGTATTTTACAACATGCCTGGCGTATCGGTCCCTACTTCTCGGTGGGAACATTATATACGTCTATAACGTATCACAACCTAACCTAACCCATCTAGCACCTCGCTGGTAATGTTTTACAGAATCCCGTTCCTGTCGTCCCGCACATCTCGGTTGGGATATTATTTACGTCTACACCGATATATATCCTAACTTAAGGCAGGCTAACATCTCGGATGTAGTATTTTACAACATTCCTGGCGTATCGGCCTCTACTTGTCGGTGGGAACATTATATATGTCTATCACGTAAGACAACCTAACCTAACACATCTAGGCCCTCGCTGGTAATGTTTTACAGAATCCCGTTCGTGCCGTCCGTACGTCTCGGTTGGAACGTTATATACGTCTACAGCGATATATATCCTAACGTAAGGCAGGCTAACATCTCGGATGTAGTATTTTACAACATTCCTGGCGTATCGGCCTATACTTCTTGGTGGGAACATTATATAGGTCTATAGCGTAATATAACCTAACCTAACACATCTAGCCCCTCGCTGGTAATGTTTTACTGAATCCCGTTCCTGTCGTCCCGTACATCTCGGTTGGGATATTATATACGTCTACAGCGACATATATCCTAACGTAAGGCAGGCTAACATCTCGGATGTAGTATTTTACAACATTCCTGGCGTATCGGCCCCTACTTCTCGGTGGGAACATTATATTCGTCTATTACGTAATATAACCTAACCTAACACATGTAGGCCCTCGCTGGTAATGTTTTACAGAATCCCGTTCGTGCCGTCCCGTATGTCTCGGTTGGGACGTTATATACGTCTACAGCGATATATATCCTAACGTAAGGCAGGCTAACATCTCGGATGTAGTATTTTACAACATTCCTGGCGTATCGGCCTATACTTCTTGGTGGGAACATTATATAGGTCTATAGCGTAATATAACCTAACCTAACACATCTAGCCCCTCGCTGGTAATGTTTTACAGAATCCCGTTTGTGTCGTCCCGTACGTCTCGGTTGGGACATTATATACGTCTACAGCGTTATATATCCTAACCTAAGGCAGGCTATCATCCAGGATGCAGTATTTTACAACATTCCTGGCGTATCGGCCCCTACTTCTCGGTGGGAATATTATATTCGTCTATTACGTAATATAACCTAACCTAACACATCTAGGCCCTCGCTGGTAATGTTTTACAGAATCCCGTTCGTGCCGTCCCGTACGTCTCGGTTGGAACGTTATATACGTCTACAGCGATATATATCCTAACGTAAGGCAGGCTACCATCTCGGATGTAGTATTTTACAACATTCCTGGCGTATCGGCCTATACTTCTTGGTGGGAACATTATATAGGTCTATAGCGTAATATAACCTAACCTAACACATCTAGCCCCTCGCTGGTAATGTTTTACTGAATCCCGTTCCTGTCGTCCCGTACATCTCGGTTGGGATATTATATACGTCTATAGCGTTATATATCCTAACCTAAGGCAGGCTATCATCTCGGATGCAGTATTTTACAACATGCCTGGCGTATCGGCCCCTACTTCTCGGTGGGAACATTATATACGTCCATAGCGTATCACAACCTAACCTAACCCATCTAGCCCCTCGCTGGTAATGTTTTACGGAATCCCTTTCCTGTCGTCCCGTACATCTCGGTTGGGATATTATATACGTCTACAGCGATATATATCCTAACGTAAGGCAGGCCAACGTCTCGGATGTAGTATTTTACAACATTCCTGGCGTATCGGCCCCTACTTCTCGGTGGGAATATTATATTCGTCTATTACGTAATATAACCTAACCTAACACATCTAGGCCCTCGCTGGTAATGTTTTACAGAATCCCGTTTGTGCCGTCCCGTACGTCTCGGTTGGAACGTTATATACGTCTACAGCGACATATATCCTAACGTAAGGCAGGCTAACATCTCGGATGTAGTATTTTACAACATTCCTGGCGTATCGGCCCCTACTTCTCGGTGGGAACATTATATTCGTCTATTACGTAATATAACCTAACCTAACACATGTAGGCCCTCGCTGGTAATGTTTTACAGAATCCCGTTCGTGCCGTCCCGTATGTCTCGGTTGGCACGTTATATACGTCTACAGCGATATATATCCTAACGTAAGGCAGGCTAACATCTCGGATGTAGTATTTTACAACATTCCTGGCGTATCGGCCTATACTTCTTGGTGGGAACATTATATAGGTCTATAGCGTAATATAACCTAACCTAACACATCTAGCCCCTCGCTGGTAATGTTTTACTGAATCCCGTTCCTGTCGTCTCGTACATCTCGGTTGGGATATTATATACGTCTACAGCGACATATATCCTAACGTAAGGCAGGCTAACATCTCGGATGTAGTATTTTACAACATTCCTGGCGTATCGGCCCCTACTTCTCGGTGGGAACATTATATTCGTCTATTACGTAATATAACCTAACCTAACACATGTAGGCCCTCGCTGGTAATGTTTTACAGAATCCCGTTCGTGCCGTCCCGTATGTCTCGGTTGGGACGTTATATACGTCTACAGCGATATATATCCTAACGTAAGGCAGGCTAACATCTCGGATGTAGTATTTTACAACATTCCTGGCGTATCGGCCTATACTTCTTGGTGGGAACATTATATAGGTCTATAGCGTAATATAACCTAACCTAACACATCTAGCCCCTCGCTAGTAATGTTTTACAGAATCCCGTTTGTGTCGTCCCGTACGTCTCGGTTGGGACATTGTATACGTCTACAGCGTTATATATCCTAACCTAAGGCAGGCTATCATCCAGGATGCAGTATTTTACAACATTCCTGGCGTATCGGCCCCTACTTCTCGGTGGGAACATTATATTCGTCTATTACGTAATATAACCTAACCTAACACATCTAGGCCCTCGCTGGTAATGTTTTACAGAATCCCGTTCGTGCCGTCCCGTACGTCTCGGTTGGAACGTTATATACGTCTACAGCGATATATATCCTAACGTAAGGCAGGCTACCATCTCGGATGTAGTATTTTACAACATTCCTGGCGTATCGGCCTATACTTCTTGGTGGGAACATTATATAGGTCTATAGCGTAATATAACCTAACCTAACACATCTAGCCCCTCGCTGGTAATGTTTTACTGAATCCCGTTCCTGTCGTCCCGTACATCTCGGTTGGGATATTATATACGTCTATAGCGTTATATATCCTAACCTAAGGCAGGCTATCATCTCGGATGCAGTATTTTACAACATGCCTGGCGTATCGGCCCCTACTTCTCGGTGGGAACATTATATACGTCCATAGCGTATCACAACCTAACCTAACCCATCTAGCCCCTCGCTGGTAATGTTTTACGGAATCCCTTTCCTGTCGTCCCGTACATCTCGGTTGGGATATTATATACGTCTACAGCGATATATATCCTAACGTAAGGCAGGCCAACGTCTCGGATGTAGTATTTTACAACATTCCTGGCGTATCGGCCCCTACTTCTCGGTGGGAACATTATATACGTCTATAACGTATCACAACCTAACCTAACCCATCTAGCACCTCGCTGGTAATGTTTTACAGAATCCCGTTCCTGTCGTGCCGCACATCTCGGTTGGGATATTATTTACGTCTACACCGATATATATCCTAACTTAATGCAGGCTAACATCTCGGATGTAGTATTTTACAACATTCCTGGCGTATCGGCCTCTACTTCTCGGTGGGAACATTATATAGGTCTATCACGTAAGACAACCTAACCTAACACATCTAGCCCCTCGCTGGTAATGTTTTACAGAATCCCGTTCGTGTCGTCCCGTACGTCTCGGTTGGGACATTATATACGTCTACAGCGTTATATATCCTAATCTAAGGCAGGCTATCATCTCGGATGTGGTATTTTACAACATTCCTGGCGTATCGGCCTATACTTCTTGGTGGGAACATTATATAGGTCTATAGCGTAATATAACCTAACCTAACACATCTAGCCCCTCGCTGGTAATGTTTTACAGAATCCCGTTCGTGTCGTCCCGTACGTCTCGGTTGGGACATTATATACGTCTACAGCGTTATATATCCTAATCTAAGGCAGGCTATCATCCAGGATGCAGTATTTTACAACATGCCTGGCGTATCGGCCCCTACTTCTCGGTGGGAACATTATATACGTCTATAACGTATCACAACCTAACCTAACCCTACCAGGCCCTCGCTGGTAATGTTTTACAGAATCCCGTTCGTGTCGTCCCGTACGTCTCGGGTGGGACATTATATACGTCTACAGCGTTATATATTCTATCCTAAGGCAGGCTATCATCTCGGATGTAGTATTTTACAACATTCCTGGCGTATCGGCCCCCGTTCTCGGTGGGACCATTATATACGTCCATAGCGTATCACAACCTAACCTAACCCATCTAGCCCCTCGCTGGTAATGTTTTACGGAATCCCGTTCCTGTCGTCCCATACATCTCGGTTGGGATATTATATACGTCTACAGCGATGTATATCCTAACTTAAGGCAGGCTAACATCTCGGATGTAGTATTTTACAACATTCCTGGCGTATCGGCCTCTACTTGTCGGTGGGAACATTATATATGTCTATCACGTAAGACAACCTAACCTAACACATCTAGCCCCTCGCTGGTAATGTTTTACAGAATCCCGTGCGTGTCGTCCCGTACGTCTCGGTTGGGACATTATATACGTCTACAGCGTTATATATCCTAATCTAGGGCAGGCTATCATCTCGGATGCAGTATTTTACAACATGCCTGGCGTATCGGCCCCTACTTCTCGGTGGGAACATTATATACGTCTATAACGTATCACAACCTAACCTAACCCATCTAGCACCTCGCTGGTAATGTTTTACAGAATCCCGTTCGTGCCGTCCCGTACGTCTCGGTTGGGACTTTATATACGTCTACAGCGATATATATCCTAACGTAAGGCAGGCTAACATCTCGCATGTAGTGTTTTACAACATTCCTGGCGTATCTGCCCCTACCTCTCGGTGGGAACATTATATTCGTCTGTTACGCAATATAACCTAACCTAACACATCTAGGCCCTCGCTGGTAATGTTTTACAGAATCTCGTTCGTGACGTCCCGTACATCTCGGTTGGAATATTATATACGTCTACAGCGATATATATCCTAACCTAAGGCAGGCTATCATCTCGGATGCAGTATTTTACAACATGCCTGGCGTATCGGTCCCTACTTCTCGGTGGGAACATTATATACGTCTATAACGTATCACAACCTAACCTAACCCATCTAGCACCTCGCTGGTAATGTTTTACAGAATCCCGTTCCTGTCGTCCCGCACATCTCGGTTGGGATATTATTTACGTCTACACCGATATATATCCTAACTTAAGGCAGGCTAACATCTCGGATGTAGTATTTTACAACATTCCTGGCGTATCGGCCTCTACTTGTCGGTGGGAACATTATATATGTCTATCACGTAAGACAACCTAACCTAACACATCTAGGCCCTCGCTGGTAATGTTTTACAGAATCCCGTTCGTGCCGTCCGTACGTCTCGGTTGGAACGTTATATACGTCTACAGCGATATATATCCTAACGTAAGGCAGGCTAACATCTCGGATGTAGTATTTTACAACATTCCTGGCGTATCGGCCTATACTTCTTGGTGGGAACATTATATAGGTCTATAGCGTAATATAACCTAACCTAACACATCTAGCCCCTCGCTGGTAATGTTTTACTGAATCCCGTTCCTGTCGTCCCGTACATCTCGGTTGGGATATTATATACGTCTACAGCGACATATATCCTAACGTAAGGCAGGCTAACATCTCGGATGTAGTATTTTACAACATTCCTGGCGTATCGGCCCCTACTTCTCGGTGGGAACATTATATTCGTCTATTACGTAATATAACCTAACCTAACACATGTAGGCCCTCGCTGGTAATGTTTTACAGAATCCCGTTCGTGCCGTCCCGTATGTCTCGGTTGGGACGTTATATACGTCTACAGCGATATATATCCTAACGTAAGGCAGGCTAACATCTCGGATGTAGTATTTTACAACATTCCTGGCGTATCGGCCTATACTTCTTGGTGGGAACATTATATAGGTCTATAGCGTAATATAACCTAACCTAACACATCTAGCCCCTCGCTGGTAATGTTTTACAGAATCCCGTTTGTGTCGTCCCGTACGTCTCGGTTGGGACATTATATACGTCTACAGCGTTATATATCCTAACCTAAGGCAGGCTATCATCCAGGATGCAGTATTTTACAACATTCCTGGCGTATCGGCCCCTACTTCTCGGTGGGAATATTATATTCGTCTATTACGTAATATAACCTAACCTAACACATCTAGGCCCTCGCTGGTAATGTTTTACAGAATCCCGTTCGTGCCGTCCCGTACGTCTCGGTTGGAACGTTATATACGTCTACAGCGATATATATCCTAACGTAAGGCAGGCTACCATCTCGGATGTAGTATTTTACAACATTCCTGGCGTATCGGCCTATACTTCTTGGTGGGAACATTATATAGGTCTATAGCGTAATATAACCTAACCTAACACATCTAGCCCCTCGCTGGTAATGTTTTACTGAATCCCGTTCCTGTCGTCCCGTACATCTCGGTTGGGATATTATATACGTCTATAGCGTTATATATCCTAACCTAAGGCAGGCTATCATCTCGGATGCAGTATTTTACAACATGCCTGGCGTATCGGCCCCTACTTCTCGGTGGGAACATTATATACGTCCATAGCGTATCACAACCTAACCTAACCCATCTAGCCCCTCGCTGGTAATGTTTTACGGAATCCCTTTCCTGTCGTCCCGTACATCTCGGTTGGGATATTATATACGTCTACAGCGATATATATCCTAACGTAAGGCAGGCCAACGTCTCGGATGTAGTATTTTACAACATTCCTGGCGTATCGGCCCCTACTTCTCGGTGGGAATATTATATTCGTCTATTACGTAATATAACCTAACCTAACACATCTAGGCCCTCGCTGGTAATGTTTTACAGAATCCCGTTTGTGCCGTCCCGTACGTCTCGGTTGGAACGTTATATACGTCTACAGCGACATATATCCTAACGTAAGGCAGGCTAACATCTCGGATGTAGTATTTTACAACATTCCTGGCGTATCGGCCCCTACTTCTCGGTGGGAACATTATATTCGTCTATTACGTAATATAACCTAACCTAACACATGTAGGCCCTCGCTGGTAATGTTTTACAGAATCCCGTTCGTGCCGTCCCGTATGTCTCGGTTGGCACGTTATATACGTCTACAGCGATATATATCCTAACGTAAGGCAGGCTAACATCTCGGATGTAGTATTTTACAACATTCCTGGCGTATCGGCCTATACTTCTTGGTGGGAACATTATATAGGTCTATAGCGTAATATAACCTAACCTAACACATCTAGCCCCTCGCTGGTAATGTTTTACTGAATCCCGTTCCTGTCGTCTCGTACATCTCGGTTGGGATATTATATACGTCTACAGCGACATATATCCTAACGTAAGGCAGGCTAACATCTCGGATGTAGTATTTTACAACATATCGTATCGGCCCCTACTTCTCGGTGGGAACATTATATTCGTCTATTACGTAATATAACCTAACCTAACACATGTAGGCCCTCGCTGGTAATGTTTTACAGAATCCCGTCCGTGCCGTCCCGTATGTCTCGGTTGGGACGTTATATACGTCTACAGCGATATATATCCTAACGTAAGGCAGGCTAACATCTCGGATGTAGTATTTTACAACATTCCTGGCGTATCGGCCTATACTTCTTGGTGGGAACATTATATAGGTCTATAGCGTAATATAACCTAACCTAACACATCTAGCCCCTCGCTAGTAATGTTTTACAGAATCCCGTTTGTGTCGTCCCGTACGTCTCGGTTGGGACATTGTATACGTCTACAGCGTTATATATCCTAACCTAAGGCAGGCTATCATCCAGGATGCAGTATTTTACAACATTCCTGGCGTATCGGCCCCTACTTCTCGGTGGGAACATTATATTCGTCTATTACGTAATATAACCTAACCTAACACATCTAGGCCCTCGCTGGTAATGTTTTACAGAATCCCGTTCGTGCCGTCCCGTACGTCTCGGTTGGAACGTTATATACGTCTACAGCGATATATATCCTAACGTAAGGCAGGCTACCATCTCGGATGTAGTATTTTACAACATTCCTGGCGTATCGGCCTATACTTCTTGGTGGGAACATTATATAGGTCTATAGCGTAATATAACCTAACCTAACACATCTAGCCCCTCGCTGGTAATGTTTTACTGAATCCCGTTCCTGTCGTCCCGTACATCTCGGTTGGGATATTATATACGTCTATAGCGTTATATATCCTAACCTAAGGCAGGCTATCATCTCGGATGCAGTATTTTACAACATGCCTGGCGTATCGGCCCCTACTTCTCGGTGGGAACATTATATACGTCCATAGCGTATCACAACCTAACCTAACCCATCTAGCCCCTCGCTGGTAATGTTTTACGGAATCCCTTTCCTGTCGTCCCGTACATCTCGGTTGGGATATTATATACGTCTACAGCGATATATATCCTAACGTAAGGCAGGCCAACGTCTCGGATGTAGTATTTTACAACATTCCTGGCGTATCGGCCCCTACTTCTCGGTGGGAACATTATATACGTCTATAACGTATCACAACCTAACCTAACCCATCTAGCACCTCGCTGGTAATGTTTTACAGAATCCCGTTCCTGTCGTGCCGCACATCTCGGTTGGGATATTATTTACGTCTACACCGATATATATCCTAACTTAATGCAGGCTAACATCTCGGATGTAGTATTTTACAACATTCCTGGCGTATCGGCCTCTACTTCTCGGTGGGAACATTATATAGGTCTATCACGTAAGACAACCTAACCTAACACATCTAGCCCCTCGCTGGTAATGTTTTACAGAATCCCGTTCGTGTCGTCCCGTACGTCTCGGTTGGGACATTATATACGTCTACAGCGTTATATATCCTAATCTAAGGCAGGCTATCATCTCGGATGTGGTATTTTACAACATTCCTGGCGTATCGGCCTATACTTCTTGGTGGGAACATTATATAGGTCTATAGCGTAATATAACCTAACCTAACACATCTAGCCCCTCGCTGGTAATGTTTTACAGAATCCCGTTCGTGTCGTCCCGTACGTCTCGGTTGGGACATTATATACGTCTACAGCGTTATATATCCTAATCTAAGGCAGGCTATCATCCAGGATGCAGTATTTTACAACATGCCTGGCGTATCGGCCCCTACTTCTCGGTGGGAACATTATATACGTCTATAACGTATCACAACCTAACCTAACCCTACCAGGCCCTCGCTGGTAATGTTTTACAGAATCCCGTTCGTGTCGTCCCGTACGTCTCGGGTGGGACATTATATACGTCTACAGCGTTATATATTCTATCCTAAGGCAGGCTATCATCTCGGATGTAGTATTTTACAACATTCCTGGCGTATCGGCCCCCGTTCTCGGTGGGACCATTATATACGTCCATAGCGTATCACAACCTAACCTAACCCATCTAGCCCCTCGCTGGTAATGTTTTACGGAATCCCGTTCCTGTCGTCCCATACATCTCGGTTGGGATATTATATACGTCTACAGCGATGTATATCCTAACTTAAGGCAGGCTAACATCTCGGATGTAGTATTTTACAACATTCCTGGCGTATCGGCCTCTACTTGTCGGTGGGAACATTATATATGTCTATCACGTAAGACAACCTAACCTAACACATCTAGCCCCTCGCTGGTAATGTTTTACAGAATCCCGTGCGTGTCGTCCCGTACGTCTCGGTTGGGACATTATATACGTCTACAGCGTTATATATCCTAATCTAGGGCAGGCTATCATCTCGGATGCAGTATTTTACAACATGCCTGGCGTATCGGCCCCTACTTCTCGGTGGGAACATTATATACGTCTATAACGTATCACAACCTAACCTAACCCATCTAGCACCTCGCTGGTAATGTTTTACAGAATCCCGTTCGTGCCGTCCCGTACGTCTCGGTTGGGACTTTATATACGTCTACAGCGATATATATCCTAACGTAAGGCAGGCTAACATCTCGCATGTAGTGTTTTACAACATTCCTGGCGTATCTGCCCCTACCTCTCGGTGGGAACATTATATTCGTCTGTTACGCAATATAACCTAACCTAACACATCTAGGCCCTCGCTGGTAATGTTTTACAGAATCTCGTTCGTGACGTCCCGTACATCTCGGTTGGAATATTATATACGTCTACAGCGATATATATCCTAACCTAAGGCAGGCTATCATCTCGGATGCAGTATTTTACAACATGCCTGGCGTATCGGTCCCTACTTCTCGGTGGGAACATTATATACGTCTATAACGTATCACAACCTAACCTAACCCATCTAGCACCTCGCTGGTAATGTTTTACAGAATCCCGTTCCTGTCGTCCCGCACATCTCGGTTGGGATATTATTTACGTCTACACCGATATATATCCTAACTTAAGGCAGGCTAACATCTCGGATGTAGTATTTTACAACATTCCTGGCGTATCGGCCTCTACTTCTCGGTGGGAACATTATATAGTTCTATCACGTAAGACAACCTAACCTAACACATCTAGCCCCTCGCTGGTAATGTTTTACAGAATCCCGTTCGTGTCGTCCCGTACGTCTCGGTTGGGACATTATATACGTCTACAGCGTTATATATCCTAATCTAAGGCAGGCTATCATCTCGGATGTGGTATTTTACAACATTCCTGGCGTATCGGCCTATACTTCTTGGTGGGAACATTATATAGGTCTATAGCGTAATATAACCTAACCTAACACATCTAGCCCCTCGCTGGTAATGTTTTACAGAATCCCGTTCGTGTCGTCCCGTACGTCTCGGTTGGGACATTATATACGTCTACAGCGTTATATATCCTAATCTAAGGCAGGCTATCATCCAGGATGCAGTATTTTACAACATGCCTGGCGTATCGGCCCCTACTTCTCGGTGGGAACATTATATACGTCTATAACGTATCACAACCTAACCTAACCCTACCAGGCCCTCGCTGGTAATGTTTTACAGAATCCCGTTCGTGTCGTCCCGTACGTCTCGGTTGGGACATTATATACGTCTACAGCGTTATATATTCTATCCTAAGGCAGGCTATCATCTCGGATGTAGTATTTTACAACATTCCGGGCGTATCGGCCCCCGTTCTCGGTGGGACCATTATATACGTCCATAGCGTATCACAACCTAACATAACCCATCTAGCCCCTCGCTGGTAATGTTTTACGGAATCCCGTTCCTGTCGTCCCATACATCTCGGTTGGGATATTATATACGTCTACAGCGATATATATCCTAACTTAAGGCAGGCTAACATCTCGGATGTAGTATTTTACAACATTCCTGGCGTATCGGCCTCTACTTGTCGGTGGGAACATTATATATGTCTATCACGTAAGACAACCTAACCTAACACATCTAGCCCCTCGCTGGTAATGTTTTACAGAATCCCGTGCGTGTCGTCCCGTACGTCTCGGTTGGGACATTATATACGTCTACAGCGTTATATATCCTAATCTAGGGCAGGCTATCATCTCGGATGCAGTATTTTACAACATGCCTGGCGTATCGGCCCCTACTTCTCGGTGGGAACATTATATACGTCTATAACGTATCACAACCTAACCTAACCCATCTAGCACCTCGCTGGTAATGTTTTACAGAATCCCGTTCGTGCCGTCCCGTACGTCTCGGTTGGGACTTTATATACGTCTACAGCGATATATATCCTAACGTAAGGCAGGCTAACATCTCGCATGTAGTGTTTTACAACATTCCTGGCGTATCTGCCCCTACTTCTCGGTGGGAACATTATATTCGTCTGTTACGTAATATAACCTAACCTAACACATCTAGGCCCTCGCTGGTAATGTTTTACAGAATCTCGTTCGTGACGTCCCGTACATCTCGGTTGGAATATTATATACGTCTACAGCGATATATATCCTAACCTAAGGCAGGCTATCATCTCGGATGCAGTATTTTACAACATGCCTGGCGTATCGGTCCCTACTTCTCGGTGGGAACATTATATACGTCTATAACGTATCACAACCTAACCTAACCCATCTAGCACCTCGCTGGTAATGTTTTACAGAATCCCGTTCCTGTCGTCCCGCACATCTCGGTTGGGATATTATTTACGTCTACACCGATATATATCCTAACTTAAGGCAGGCTAACATCTCGGATGTAGTATTTTACAACATTCCTGGCGTATCGGCCTCTACTTGTCGGTGGGAACATTATATATGTCTATCACGTAAGACAACCTAACCTAACACATCTAGGCCCTCGCTGGTAATGTTTTACAGAATCCCGTTCGTGCCGTCCGTACGTCTCGGTTGGAACGTTATATACGTCTACAGCGATATATATCCTAACGTAAGGCAGGCTAACATCTCGGATGTAGTATTTTACAACATTCCTGGCGTATCGGCCTATACTTCTTGGTGGGAACATTATATAGGTCTATAGCGTAATATAACCTAACCTAACACATCTAGCCCCTCGCTGGTAATGTTTTACTGAATCCCGTTCCTGTCGTCCCGTACATCTCGGTTGGGATATTATATACGTCTACAGCGACATATATCCTAACGTAAGGCAGGCTAACATCTCGGATGTAGTATTTTACAACATTCCTGGCGTATCGGCCCCTACTTCTCGGTGGGAACATTATATTCGTCTATTACGTAATATAACCTAACCTAACACATGTAGGCCCTCGCTGGTAATGTTTTACAGAATCCCGTTCGTGCCGTCCCGTATGTCTCGGTTGGGACGTTATATACGTCTACAGCGATATATATCCTAACGTAAGGCAGGCTAACATCTCGGATGTAGTATTTTACAACATTCCTGGCGTATCGGCCTATACTTCTTGGTGGGAACATTATATAGGTCTATAGCGTAATATAACCTAACCTAACACATCTAGCCCCTCGCTGGTAATGTTTTACAGAATCCCGTTTGTGTCGTCCCGTACGTCTCGGTTGGGACATTATATACGTCTACAGCGTTATATATCCTAACCTAAGGCAGGCTATCATCCAGGATGCAGTATTTTACAACATTCCTGGCGTATCGGCCCCTACTTCTCGGTGGGAATATTATATTCGTCTATTACGTAATATAACCTAACCTAACACATCTAGGCCCTCGCTGGTAATGTTTTACAGAATCCCGTTCGTGCCGTCCCGTACGTCTCGGTTGGAACGTTATATACGTCTACAGCGATATATATCCTAACGTAAGGCAGGCTACCATCTCGGATGTAGTATTTTACAACATTCCTGGCGTATCGGCCTATACTTCTTGGTGGGAACATTATATAGGTCTATAGCGTAATATAACCTAACCTAACACATCTAGCCCCTCGCTGGTAATGTTTTACTGAATCCCGTTCCTGTCGTCCCGTACATCTCGGTTGGGATATTATATACGTCTATAGCGTTATATATCCTAACCTAAGGCAGGCTATCATCTCGGATGCAGTATTTTACAACATGCCTGGCGTATCGGCCCCTACTTCTCGGTGGGAACATTATATACGTCCATAGCGTATCACAACCTAACCTAACCCATCTAGCCCCTCGCTGGTAATGTTTTACGGAATCCCTTTCCTGTCGTCCCGTACATCTCGGTTGGGATATTATATACGTCTACAGCGATATATATCCTAACGTAAGGCAGGCCAACGTCTCGGATGTAGTATTTTACAACATTCCTGGCGTATCGGCCCCTACTTCTCGGTGGGAACATTATATACGTCTATAACGTATCACAACCTAACCTAACCCATCTAGCACCTCGCTGGTAATGTTTTACAGAATCCCGTTCCTGTCGTGCCGCACATCTCGGTTGGGATATTATTTACGTCTACACCGATATATATCCTAACTTAATGCAGGCTAACATCTCGGATGTAGTATTTTACAACATTCCTGGCGTATCGGCCTCTACTTCTCGGTGGGAACATTATATAGGTCTATCACGTAAGACAACCTAACCTAACACATCTAGCCCCTCGCTGGTAATGTTTTACAGAATCCCGTTCGTGTCGTCCCGTACGTCTCGGTTGGGACATTATATACGTCTACAGCGTTATATATCCTAATCTAAGGCAGGCTATCATCTCGGATGTGGTATTTTACAACATTCCTGGCGTATCGGCCTATACTTCTTGGTGGGAACATTATATAGGTCTATAGCGTAATATAACCTAACCTAACACATCTAGCCCCTCGCTGGTAATGTTTTACAGAATCCCGTTCGTGTCGTCCCGTACGTCTCGGTTGGGACATTATATACGTCTACAGCGTTATATATCCTAATCTAAGGCAGGCTATCATCCAGGATGCAGTATTTTACAACATGCCTGGCGTATCGGCCCCTACTTCTCGGTGGGAACATTATATACGTCTATAACGTATCACAACCTAACCTAACCCTACCAGGCCCTCGCTGGTAATGTTTTACAGAATCCCGTTCGTGTCGTCCCGTACGTCTCGGGTGGGACATTATATACGTCTACAGCGTTATATATTCTATCCTAAGGCAGGCTATCATCTCGGATGTAGTATTTTACAACATTCCTGGCGTATCGGCCCCCGTTCTCGGTGGGACCATTATATACGTCCATAGCGTATCACAACCTAACCTAACCCATCTAGCCCCTCGCTGGTAATGTTTTACGGAATCCCGTTCCTGTCGTCCCATACATCTCGGTTGGGATATTATATACGTCTACAGCGATATATATCCTAACTTAAGGCAGGCTAACATCTCGGATGTAGTATTTTACAACATTCCTGGCGTATCGGCCTCTACTTGTCGGTGGGAACATTATATATGTCTATCACGTAAGACAACCTAACCTAACACATCTAGCCCCTCGCTGGTAATGTTTTACAGAATCCCGTGCGTGTCGTCCCGTACGTCTCGGTTGGGACATTATATACGTCTACAGCGTTATATATCCTAATCTAGGGCAGGCTATCATCTCGGATGCAGTATTTTACAACATGCCTGGCGTATCGGCCCCTACTTCTCGGTGGGAACATTATATACGTCTATAACGTATCACAACCTAACCTAACCCATCTAGCACCTCGCTGGTAATGTTTTACAGAATCCCGTTCGTGCCGTCCCGTACGTCTCGGTTGGGACTTTATATACGTCTACAGCGATATATATCCTAACGTAAGGCAGGCTAACATCTCGCATGTAGTGTTTTACAACATTCCTGGCGTATCTGCCCCTACCTCTCGGTGGGAACATTATATTCGTCTGTTACGTAATATAACCTAACCTAACACATCTAGGCCCTCGCTGGTAATGTTTTACAGAATCTCGTTCGTGACGTCCCGTACATCTCGGTTGGAATATTATATACGTCTACAGCGATATATATCCTAACCTAAGGCAGGCTATCATCTCGGATGCAGTATTTTACAACATGCCTGGCGTATCGGTCCCTACTTCTCGGTGGGAACATTATATACGTCTATAACGTATCACATCCTAACCTAACCCATCTAGCACCTCGCTGGTAATGTTTTACAGAATCCCGTTCCTGTCGTCCCGCACATCTCGGTTGGGATATTATTTACGTCTACACCGATATATATCCTAACTTAAGGCAGGCTAACATCTCGGATGTAGTATTTTACAACATTCCTGGCGTATCGGCCTCTACTTCTCGGTGGGAACATTATATAGTTCTATCACGTAAGACAACCTAACCTAACACATCTAGCCCCTCGCTGGTAATGTTTTACAGAATCCCGTTCGTGTCGTCCCGTACGTCTCGGTTGGGACATTATATACGTCTACAGCGTTATATATCCTAATCTAAGGCAGGCTATCATCTCGGATGTGGTATTTTACAACATTCCTGGCGTATCGGCCTATACTTCTTGGTGGGAACATTATATAGGTCTATAGCGTAATATAACCTAACCTAACACATCTAGCCCGTCGCTGGTAATGTTTTACAGAATCCCGTTCGTGTCGTCCCGTACGTCTCGGTTGGGACATTATATACGTCTACAGCGTTATATATCCTAATCTAAGGCAGGCTATCATCCAGGATGCAGTATTTTACAACATGCCTGGCGTATCGGCCCCTACTTCTCGGTGGGAACATTATATACGTCTATAACGTATCACAACCTAACCTAACCCTACCAGGCCCTCGCTGGTAATGTTTTACAGAATCCCGTTCGTGTCGTCCCGTACGTCTCGGTTGGGACATTATATACATCTACAGCGTTATATATTCTATCCTAAGGCAGGCTATCATCTCGGATGTAGTATTTTACAACATTCCTGGCGTATCGGCCCCCGTTCTCGGTGGGACCATTATATACGTCCATAGCGTATCACAACCTAACATAACCCATCTAGCCCCTCGCTGGTAATGTTTTACGGAATCCCGTTCCTGTCGTCCCATACATCTCGGTTGGGATATTATATACGTCTACAGCGATATATATCCTAACTTAAGGCAGGCTAACATCTCGGATGTAGTATTTTACAACATGCCTGGCTTATCGTCCCCTACTTCTCGGTGGGAACATTATATACGTCTATAACGTATCACAACCTAACCTAACCCATCTAGCACCTCGCTGGTAATGTTTTACAGAATCCCGTTCGTGCCGTCCCGTACGTCTCGGTTGGGACTTTATATACGTCTACAGCGATATATATCCTAACGTAAGGCAGGCTAACATCTCGCATGTAGTGTTTTACAACATTCCTGGCGTATCTGCCCCTACTTCTCGGTGGGAACATTATATTCGTCTGTTACGTAATATAACCTAACCTAACACATCTAGGCCCTCGCTGGTAATGTTTTACAGAATCTCGTTCGTGACGTCCCGTACATCTCGGTTGGAATATTATATACGTCTACAGCGATATATATCCTAACCTAAGGCAGGCTATCATCTCGGATGCAGTATTTTACAACATGCCTGGCGTATCGGTCCCTACTTCTCGGTGGGAACATTATATACGTCTATAACGTATCACAACCTAACCTAACCCATCTAGCACCTCGCTGGTAATGTTTTACAGAATCCCGTTCCTGTCGTCCCGCACATCTCGGTTGGGATATTATTTACGTCTACACCGATATATATCCTAACTTAAGGCAGGCTAACATCTCGGATGTAGTATTTTACAACATTCCTGGCGTATCGGCCTCTACTTGTCGGTGGGAACATTATATATGTCTATCACGTAAGACAACCTAACCTAACACATCTAGGCCCTCGCTGGTAATGTTTTACAGAATCCCGTTCGTGCCGTCCGTACGTCTCGGTTGGAACGTTATATACGTCTACAGCGATATATATCCTAACGTAAGGCAGGCTAACATCTCGGATGTAGTATTTTACAACATTCCTGGCGTATCGGCCTATACTTCTTGGTGGGAACATTATATAGGTCTATAGCGTAATATAACCTAACCTAACACATCTAGCCCCTCGCTGGTAATGTTTTACAGAATCCCGTTCCTGTCGTCCCGCACATCTCGGTTGGGATATTATATACGTCTACAGCGACATATATCCTAACGTAAGGCAGGCTAACATCTCGGATGTAGTATTTTACAACATTCCTGGCGTATCGGCCCCTACTTCTCGGTGGGAACATTATATTCGTCTATTACGTAATATAACCTAACCTAACACATGTAGGCCCTCGCTGGTAATGTTTTACAGAATCCCGTTCGTGCCGTCCCGTATGTCTCGGTTGGGACGTTATATACGTCTACAGCGATATATATCCTAACGTAAGGCAGGCTAACATCTCGGATGTAGTATTTTACAACATTCCTGGCGTATCGGCCTATACTTCTTGGTGGGAACATTATATAGGTCTATAGCGTAATATAACCTAACCTAACACATCTAGCCCCTCGCTGGTAATGTTTTACAGAATCCCGTTTGTGTCGTCCCGTACGTCTCGGTTGGGACATTATATACGTCTACAGCGTTATATATCCTAACCTAAGGCAGGCTATCATCCAGGATGCAGTATTTTACAACATTCCTGGCGTATCGGCCCCTACTTCTCGGTGGGAATATTATATTCGTCTATTACGTAATATAACCTAACCTAACACATCTAGGCCCTCGCTGGTAATGTTTTACAGAATCCCGTTCGTGCCGTCCCGTACGTCTCGGTTGGAACGTTATATACGTCTACAGCGATATATATCCTAACGTAAGGCAGGCTACCATCTCGGATGTAGTATTTTACAACATTCCTGGCGTATCGGCCTATACTTCTTGGTGGGAACATTATATAGGTCTATAGCGTAATATAACCTAACCTAACACATCTAGCCCCTCGCTGGTAATGTTTTACTGAATCCCGTTCCTGTCGTCCCGTACATCTCGGTTGGGATATTATATACGTCTATAGCGTTATATATCCTAACCTAAGGCAGGCTATCATCTCGGATGCAGTATTTTACAACATGCCTGGCGTATCGGCCCCTACTTCTCGGTGGGAACATTATATACGTCCATAGCGTATCACAACCTAACCTAACCCATCTAGCCCCTCGCTGGTAATGTTTTACGGAATCCCTTTCCTGTCGTCCCGTACATCTCGGTTGGGATATTATATACGTCTACAGCGATATATATCCTAACGTAAGGCAGGCCAACGTCTCGGATGTAGTATTTTACAACATTCCTGGCGTATCGGCCCCTACTTCTCGGTGGGAACATTATATACGTCTATAACGTATCACAACCTAACCTAACCCATCTAGCACCTCGCTGGTAATGTTTTACAGAATCCCGTTCCTGTCGTGCCGCACATCTCGGTTGGGATATTATTTACGTCTACACCGATATATATCCTAACTTAATGCAGGCTAACATCTCGGATGTAGTATTTTACAACATTCCTGGCGTATCGGCCTCTACTTCTCGGTGGGAACATTATATAGGTCTATCACGTAAGACAACCTAACCTAACACATCTAGCCCCTCGCTGGTAATGTTTTACAGAATCCCGTTCGTGTCGTCCCGTACGTCTCGGTTGGGACATTATATACGTCTACAGCGTTATATATCCTAATCTAAGGCAGGCTATCATCTCGGATGTGGTATTTTACAACATTCCTGGCGTATCGGCCTATACTTCTTGGTGGGAACATTATATAGGTCTATAGCGTAATATAACCTAACCTAACATATCTAGCCCCTCGCTGGTAATGTTTTACAGAATCCCGTTCGTGTCGTCCCGTACGTCTCGGTTGGGACATTATATACGTCTACAGCGTTATATATCCTAATCTAAGGCAGGCTATCATCCAGGATGCAGTATTTTACAACATGCCTGGCGTATCGGCCCCTACTTCTCGGTGGGAACATTATATACGTCTATAACGTATCACAACCTAACCTAACCCTACCAGGCCCTCGCTGGTAATGTTTTACAGAATCCCGTTCGTGTCGTCCCGTACGTCTCGGGTGGGACATTATATACGTCTACAGCGTTATATATTCTATCCTAAGGCAGGCTATCATCTCGGATGTAGTATTTTACAACATTCCTGGCGTATCGGCCCCCGTTCTCGGTGGGACCATTATATACGTCCATAGCGTATCACAACCTAACCTAACCCATCTAGCCCCTCGCTGGTAATGTTTTACGGAATCCCGTTCCTGTCGTCCCATACATCTCGGTTGGGATATTATATACGTCTACAGCGATATATATCCTAACTTAAGGCAGGCTAACATCTCGGATGTAGTATTTTACAACATTCCTGGCGTATCGGCCTCTACTTGTCGGTGGGAACATTATATATGTCTATCACGTAAGACAACCTAACCTAACACATCTAGCCCCTCGCTGGTAATGTTTTACAGAATCCCGTGCGTGTCGTCCCGTACGTCTCGGTTGGGACATTATATACGTCTACAGCGTTATATATCCTAATCTAGGGCAGGCTATCATCTCGGATGCAGTATTTTACAACATGCCTGGCGTATCGGCCCCTACTTCTCGGTGGGAACATTATATACGTCTATAACGTATCACAACCTAACCTAACCCATCTAGCACCTCGCTGGTAATGTTTTACAGAATCCCGTTCGTGCCGTCCCGTACGTCTCGGTTGGGACTTTATATACGTCTACAGCGATATATATCCTAACGTAAGGCAGGCTAACATCTCGCATGTAGTGTTTTACAACATTCCTGGCGTATCTGCCCCTACCTCTCGGTGGGAACATTATATTCGTCTGTTACGTAATATAACCTAACCTAACACATCTAGGCCCTCGCTGGTAATGTTTTACAGAATCTCGTTCGTGACGTCCCGTACATCTCGGTTGGAATATTATATACGTCTACAGCGATATATATCCTAACCTAAGGCAGGCTATCATCTCGGATGCAGTATTTTACAACATGCCTGGCGTATCGGTCCCTACTTCTCGGTGGGAACATTATATACGTCTATAACGTATCACAACCTAACCTAACCCATCTAGCACCTCGCTGGTAATGTTTTACAGAATCCCGTTCCTGTCGTCCCGCACATCTCGGTTGGGATATTATTTACGTCTACACCGATATATATCCTAACTTAAGGCAGGCTAACATCTCGGATGTAGTATTTTACAACATTCCTGGCGTATCGGCCTCTACTTCTCGGTGGGAACATTATATAGTTCTATCACGTAAGACAACCTAACCTAACACATCTAGCCCCTCGCTGGTAATGTTTTACAGAATCCCGTTCGTGTCGTCCCGTACGTCTCGGTTGGGACATTATATACGTCTACAGCGTTATATATCCTAATCTAAGGCAGGCTATCATCTCGGATGTGGTATTTTACAACATTCCTGGCGTATCGGCCTATACGTCTTGGTGGGAACATTATATAGGTCTATAACGTAATATAACCTAACCTAACACATCTAGCCCCTCGCTGGTAATGTTTTACAGAATCCCGTTCGTGTCGTCCCGTACGTCTCGGTTGGGACATTATATACGTCTACAGCGTTATATATCCTAATCTAAGGCAGGCTATCATCCAGGATGCAGTATTTTACAACATGCCTGGCGTATCGGCCCCTACTTCTCGGTGGGAACATTATATACGTCTATAACGTATCACAACCTAACCTAACCCTACCAGGCCCTCGCTGGTAATGTTTTACAGAATCCCGTTCGTGTCGTCCCGTACGTCTCGGTTGGGACATTATATACGTCTACAGCGTTATATATTCTATCCTAAGGCAGGCTATCATCTCGGATGTAGTATTTTACAACATTCCTGGCGTATCGGCCCCCGTTCTCGGTGGGACCATTATATACGTCCATAGCGTATCACAACCTAACATAACCCATCTAGCCCCTCGCTGGTAATGTTTTACCGAATCCCGTTCCTGTCGTCCCATACATCTCGGTTGGGATATTATATACGTCTACAGCGATATATATCCTAACTTAAGGCAGGCTAACATCTCGGATGTAGTATTTTACAACATTCCTGGCGTATCGGCCTCTACTTGTCGGTGGGAACATTATATATGTCTATCACGTAAGACAACCTAACCTAACACATCTAGCCCCTCGCTGGTAATGTTTTACAGAATCCCGTTCGTGTCGTCCCGTACGTCTCGGTTGGGATATTATATACGTCTACAGCGTTATATATCCTAACCTAAGGCAGGCTATCATCTCGGATGCAGTATTTTACAACATGCCTGGCGTATCGGCCCCCACTTCTCGGTGGGAACATTATATACGTCTATAACGTATCACAACCTAACCTAACCCATCTAGCACCTCGCTGGTAATGTTTTACAGAATCCCGTTCGTGCCGTCCCGTACGTCTCGGTTGGGACGTTATATACGTCTACAGCGATATATATCCTAACGTAAGGCAGGCTATCATCTCGGATGTAGTATTTTACAACATTCCTGGCGTATCGGCCCCTACTTCTCGGTGGGAACATTATATTCGTCTATTACGTAATATAACCTAACCTAACACATCTAGCCCCTCGCTGTTAATGTTTTACAGAATCCCGTTCGTGACCTCCCGTACACCTCCGTTGGAATATTATATACGTCTATAGCGTTATATATCCTAACCTAATGCAGGCTATCATCTAGGATGCAGTATTTTACAACATGTCTGGCGTATCGGCCCCTACTTCTCGGTGGGAACATTATATAGGTCTAAAACGTAATGTAACCTAACCTAACACATCTAGCCCCTCGCTGGTAATGTTTTACAGAATCCCGTTCGTGCCGTCCCGTATGTCTCGGTTGGGACGTTATATACGTCTACAGCGATATATATCCTAACGTAAGGCAGGCTAACATCACGGATGTAGTGTTTTACAACATTCCTGGCGTATCGGCCCCTACTTATCGGTGGGAACATTATATTCGTCTATTACGTAATATAACCTAACCTAACACATCTAGGCCCTCGCTGGTGATGTTTTACAGAATCGCGTTCGTGTCGTTCCGTACGTCTCGATTGGGATATTAAATACGTCTATAGCGTTATATATCCTAACCTAAGGCAGGCCATCATCTCGGATGCAGTACTTTACAACATGCCTGGCGTATCGGCCCATACTTCACGGTGGGGACATTATATACGTCTATAACGTATCACAACCTAACGTAACCCATCTAGCCCCTCGCTGGTAATGTTTTACAGAATCCCATTCGTGCCGTCCCAGACGTCTCGGTTGGGACGTTATATACGTCTACAGCGATATATATCCTAACCTAAGGCAGGCTGTCATCTCGGATGTAGTATTTTACAACATTCCTGACGTATCGGCCCCTACTTCTTGGTGGGAATATTATATTCGTCTATTACGTAATATAACCTAACCTAACACATCTAGGCCCTCGCTGGTAATGTTTTACAGAATCCCGTTCGTGCCGTCCCGTACGTCTCGGTTGGAACGCTATATACGTCTACAGCGATATATATCCTAACGTAAGGCAGGCTAAAATCTCGGATGTAGTATTTTACAACATTCCTGGCGTATCGGCCTATACTTCTTGGTGGGAACATTATATAGGTCTATAGCGTAATATAACCTAACCTAACACATCTAGCCCCTCGCTGGTAATGTTTTACTGAATCCCGTTCCTGTCGTCCCGTACGCCTCGGTTGGGACATTCTAAACGTCTACAGCGATATATATCCTAACGTAAGGCAGGCTAACATCTCGGATGTAGTACTTTACAACATTCCTGGCGTATCGGCCCCTACTTCTCGGTGGGAACATTATATAGGTCTATCACGTAGGACAACCTAACCTAACACATCTAGGCCCTCGCTGGTAATGTTTTACAGAATCTCGTTCGTGACGTCCTGTACATCTCGGTTGGAATATTATATACGTCTATAGCGTTATATATCCTAACCTGAGGCAGGCTATCATCTCGGATGTAGTATTTTACGACATTCCTGACGTATCGGCCCCTACTTCTCGGTGGGAACATTATATAGGTCTATAACGTAATGTAACCTAACCTAACATATCTAGCCCCTCGCTGGTAATGTTTTACAGAATCCCGTCCCTGTCGTCCCGTACATCTCGGTTGCGATATTATATACGTCTACAGCGATATATATCCTAACGTAAGGCAGGCTAACATCTCGGATGTAGTGTTTTACAACATTCCTGGCGTATCGGCCCCTACTTCTCGGTGGGAACATTATATTCGTCTATTACGTAATATAACATAACCTAACACATCTAGGCCCTCGCTGGTAATGTTTTACAGAATCTCGTTCGTGACGTCCTGTACATCTCGGTTGGAATATTATATACGTCTATAGCGTTATATATCCTAACCTGAGGCAGGCTATCATCTCGGATGTAGTATTTTACGACATTCCTGACGTATCGGCCCCTACTTCTCGGTGGGAACATTATATAGGTCTATAACGTAACATAACCTAACCTAACCCATCTAGCCCCTCGCTGGTAAAGTTTTCAGAATCCCGTTCGTGTCGTCCCGTACGTCTCGGTTGGGACATTATATACGTCTATAGCGTTATATATCCTAACCTAAGGCAGGTTAACATCTCGGATGTAGTATTCTACAACATTCCTGACGTATCGGCCCCTACTTCTCGGTGGGAACATTATATTCGTCTATAACGTAATATAACCTAACCTAACACATCTAGCCCCTCGCTGGTAATGTTTTACAGAATCCCGTTCGTGACCTCCCGTACATCTCGGTTGGAGTATTATATACGTCTATAGCGTTATATATCCTAACCTAATGCAGGCTATCATCTAGGATGCAGTATTTTACAACATGTCTGGCGTATCGGCCCCTACTTCTCGGTGGGAACATTATATAGGTCTAAAACGTAATGTAACCTAACCTAACACATCTAGCCCCTCGCTGGTAATGTTTTACAGAATCCCGTTCGTGCCGTCCCGTACGTCTCGGTTGGGACGTTATATACGTCTACAGCGATATATATCCTAACGTAAGGCAGGCTAACATCTCGGATGTAGTGTTTTACAACATTCCTGGCGTATCGGCCCCTACTTCTCGGTGGGAACATTATATTCGTCTGTTACGTAATATAACCTAACCTAACACATCTAGGCCCTCGCTGGTAATGTTTTACAGAATCTCGTTCGTGACGTCCTGTACATCTCGGTTGGAATATTATATACGTCTATAGCGTTATATATCCTAACCTGAGGCAGGCTATCATCTCGGATGTAGTATTTTACGACATTCCTGACGTATCGGCCCCTACTTCTCGGTGGGAACATTATATAGGTCTATAACGTAACATAACCTAACCTAACCCATCTAGCCCCTCGCTGGTAAAGTTTTCAGAATCCCGTTCGTGTCGTCCCGTACGTCTCGGTTGGGACATTATATACGTCTATAGCGTTATATATCCTAACCTAAGGCAGGCTAACATCTCGGATGTAGTATTCTACAACATTCCTGACGTATCGGCCCCTACTTCTCGGTGGGAACATTATATTCGTCTATAACGTAATATAACCTAACCTAACACATCTAGCCCCTCGCTGGTAATGTTTTACAGAATCCCGTTCGTGACCTCCCGTACATCTCGGTTGGAGTATTATATACGTCTATAGCGTTATATATCCTAACCTAATGCAGGCTATCATCTAGGATGCAGTATTTTACAACATGTCTGGCGTATCGGCCCCTACTTCTCGGTGGGAACATTATATAGGTCTAAAACGTAATGTAACCTAACCTAACACATCTAGCCCCTCGCTGGTAATGTTTTACAGAATCCCGTTCGTGCCGTCCCGTACGTCTCGGTTGGGACGTTATATACGTCTACAGCGATATATATCCTAACGTAAGGCAGGCTAACATCTCGGATGTAGTGTTTTACAACATTCCTGGCGTATCGGCCCCTACTTCTCGGTGGGAACATTATATTCGTCTGTTACGTAATATAACCTAACCTAACACATCTAGCCCCTCGCTGGTAATGTTTTACAGAATCCCGTTCGTGCCGTCCCGTATGTCTCGGTTGGGACGTTATATACGTCTACAGCGATATATATCCTAACGTAAGGCAGGCTAACATCTCGGATGTAGTGTTTTACAACATTCCTGGCGTATCGGCCCCTACTTATCGGTGGGAACATTATATTCGTCTATTACGTAATATAACCTAACCTAACACATCTAGGCCCTCGCTGGTGATGTTTTACAGAATCGCGTTCGTGTCGTTCCGTACGTCTCGATTGGGATATTAAATACGTCTATAGCGTTATATATCCTAACCTAAGGCAGGCCATCATCTCGGATGCAGTACTTTACAACATGCCTGGCGTATCGGCCCATACTTCACGGTGGGGACATTATATACGTCTATAACGTATCACAACCTAACGTAACCCATCTAGCCCCTCGCTGGTAATGTTTTACAGAATCCCATTCGTGCCGTCCCAGACGTCTCGGTTGGGACGTTATATACGTCTACAGCGATATATATCCTAACCTAAGGCAGGCTGTCATCTCGGATGTAGTATTTTACAACATTCCTGACGTATCGGCCCCTACTTCTTGGTGGGAATATTATATTCGTCTATTACGTAATATAACCTAACCTAACACATCTAGGCCCTCGCTGGTAATGTTTTACAGAATCCCGTTCGTGCCGTCCCGTACGTCTCGGTTGGAACGCTATATACGTCTACAGCGATATATATCCTAACGTAAGGCAGGCTAAAATCTCGGATGTAGTATTTTACAACATTCCTGGCGTATCGGCCTATACTTCTTGGTGGGAACATTATATAGGTCTATAGCGTAATATAACCTAACCTAACACATCTAGCCCCTCGCTGGTAATGTTTTACTGAATCCCGTTCCTGTCGTCCCGTACGCCTCGGTTGGGACATTCTAAACGTCTACAGCGATATATATCCTAACGTAAGGCAGGCTAACATCTCGGATGTAGTACTTTACAACATTCCTGGCGTATCGGCCCCTACTTCTCGGTGGGAACATTATATAGGTCTATCACGTAGGACAACCTAACCTAACACATCTAGCCCCTCGCTGGTAATGTTTTCTTGAATTCCGTTCGTGTCGTCCCGTACGTCTCGGTTGGGATATTATATACGTCTACAGCGATATATATCCTAACCTAAGGCAGGCTATCATCTCGGATGCAGTATTTTACAACATGCCTGGCGTATCGGCCCCTACTTCTCGGTGGGAACATTATATACGTCTATAACGTATCACAACCTAACCTAACCCATCTAGCACCCCGCTGGTAATGTTTTACAGAATCCCGTTCGTGCCGTCCCGTACGTCTCGGTTGGGACGTTATATACGTCTACAGCGATATATATCCTAACGTAAGGCAGGCTAACATCTCGGATGTAGTGTTTTACAACATTCCTGGCGTATCGGCCCCTACTTCTCGGTGGGAACATTATATTCGTCTGTTACGTAATATAACCTAACCTAACACATCTAGGCCCTCGCTGGTAATGTTTTACAGAATCTCGTTCGTGACGTCCTGTACATCTCGGTTGGAATATTATATACGTCTATAGCGTTATATATCCTAACCTGAGGCAGGCTATCATCTCGGATGTAGTATTTTACGACATTCCTGACGTATCGGCCCCTACTTCTCGGTGGGAACATTATATAGGTCTATAACGTAACATAACCTAACCTAACCCATCTAGCCCCTCGCTGGTAAAGTTTTCAGAATCCCGTTCGTGTCGTCCCGTACGTCTCGGTTGGGACATTATATACGTCTATAGCGTTATATATCCTAACCTAAGGCAGGCTAACATCTCGGATGTAGTATTCTACAACATTCCTGACGTATCGGCCCCTACTTCTCGGTGGGAACATTATATTCGTCTATAACGTAATATAACCTAACCTAACACATCTAGCCCCTCGCTGGTAATGTTTTACAGAATCCCGTTCGTGACCTCCCGTACATCTCGGTTGGAGTATTATATACGTCTATAGCGTTATATATCCTAACCTAATGCAGGCTATCATCTAGGATGCAGTATTTTACAACATGTCTGGCGTATCGGCCCCTACTTCTCGGTGGGAACATTATATAGGTCTAAAACGTAATGTAACCTAACCTAACACATCTAGCCCCTCGCTGGTAATGTTTTACAGAATCCCGTTCGTGCCGTCCCGTACGTCTCGGTTGGGACGTTATATACGTCTACAGCGATATATATCCTAACGTAAGGCAGGCTAACATCTCGGATGTAGTGTTTTACAACATTCCTGGCGTATCGGCCCCTACTTCTCGGTGGGAACATTATATTCGTCTGTTACGTAATATAACCTAACCTAACACATCTAGGCCCTCGCTGGTAATGTTTTACAGAATCTCGTTCGTGACGTCCTGTACATCTCGGTTGGAATATTATATACGTCTATAGCGTTATATATCCTAACCTAAGGCAGGCTAACATCTCGGATGTAGTGTTTTACAACATTCCTGGCGTATCGGCCCCTACTTCTCGGTGGGAACATTATATTCGTCTATTACGTAATATAACATAACCTAACACATCTAGGCCCTCGCTGGTAATGTTTTACAGAATCTCGTTCGTGACGTCCTGTACATCTCGGTTGGAATATTATATACGTCTATAGCGTTATATATCCTAACCTGAGGCAGGCTATCATCTCGGATGTAGTATTTTACGACATTCCTGACGTATCGGCCCCTACTTCTCGGTGGGAACATTATATAGGTCTATAACGTAACATAACCTAACCTAACCCATCTAGCCCCTCGCTGGTAAAGTTTTCAGAATCCCGTTCGTGTCGTCCCGTACGTCTCGGTTGGGACATTATATACGTCTATAGCGTTATATATCCTAACCTAAGGCAGGTTAACATCTCGGATGTAGTATTCTACAACATTCCTGACGTATCGGCCCCTACTTCTCGGTGGGAACATTATATTCGTCTATAACGTAATATAACTTAACCTAACACATCTAGCCCCTCGCTGGTAATGTTTTACAGAATCCCGTTCGTGACCTCCCGTACAACTCGGTTGGAGTATTATATACGTCTATAGCGTTATATATCCTAACCTAATGCAGGCTATCATCTAGGATGCAGTATTTTACAACATGTCTGGCGTATCGGCCCCTACTTCTCGGTGGGAACATTATATAGGTCTAAAACGTAATGTAACCTAACCTAACACATCTAGCCCCTCGCTGGTAATGTTTTACAGAATCCCGTTCGTGCCGTCCCGTACGTCTCGGTTGGGACGTTATATACGTCTACAGCGATATATATCCTAACGTAAGGCAGGCTAACATCTCGGATGTAGTGTTTTACAACATTCCTGGCGTATCGGCCCCTACTTCTCGGTGGGAACACTATATTCGTCTGTTACGTAATATAACCTAACCTAACACATCTAGGCCCTCGCTGGTAATGTTTTACAGAATCTCGTTCGTGACGTCCTGTACATCTCGGTTGGAATATTATATACGTCTATAGCGTTATATATCTTAACCTGAGGCAGGCTATCATCTCGGATGTAGTATTTTACGACATTCCTGGCGTAACGGCCCCTACTTCTCAGTGGGAACATTATATACGTCCATAGCGTATCACAACCTAACCTAACCCGTCTAGCCCCTCGCTGGTAATGTTTTACGGAATCCCGTTCCTGTCGTCCCGTACATCTCGGTTGGGATATTATTTACGTCTACACCGATATATATCCTAACGTAAGGCAGGCTAACATCTCGGATGTAGTATTTTACAACATGCCTGGCGTATCGTCCCCTACTTCTCGGTGGGAACATTATATACGTCTATAACGTATAACAACCTAACCTAACCCATCTAGCACCTCGCTGGTAATGTTTTACAGAATCCCGTTCGTGCCGTCCCGTACGTCTCGGTTGGAACGTTATATACGTCTACAGCGATATATATCCTAACGTAAGGCAGGCTAACATCTCGGATGTAGTGTTTTACAACATTCCTGGCGTATCGGCCCCTACTTCTTGGTGGGAACATTATATTCGTCTATAACGTAAAATAACCAAACCTAACACATCTAGCCCCTCGCTGGTAATGTTTTACGGAATCCCGTTCCTGTCGTCCCGTACATCTCGGTTGGGATATTATATACGTCTACAGCGATATATATCCTAACGTAAGGCAGGCCAACATCTCGGATGTAGTATTTTACAACATTCCTGGCGTATCGGCCCCTACTTCTCGGTGGGAATATTATATTCGTCTATTACGTAATATAACCTAACCTAACACATCTAGGCCCTCGCTGGTAATGTTTTACAGAATCCCGTTCGTGCCGTCCCGTACGTCTCGGTTGGGACTTTATATACGTCTATAGCGTAATATATCCTAACCTAAGGCAGGCTATCATCTCGGATGCAGTATTTTACAACATTCCTGGCGTATCGGCCCCCGTTCTCGGTGGGAACTTTATATACGTCTATAGCGTATCACATCCTAACCTAACCCATCTAGCCCCTCGCTCGTAATGTTTTACAGAATCCCGTTCCTGTCGTCCCGTACATCTCGGTTGGGATATTATAAACGTCTACAGCGATATATATCCTAACGTAAGGCAGGCTAACATCTCGGATGTAGTATTTTACAACATTCCTGGCGCATCGGCCCCTACTTCTTGGTGGGAACATTATATTCGTCTATAACGTAACATAACCTAACCTAACACATCTAGCCCCTCGCTGGTAATGTTTTACAGAATCCCGTTCGTGACGTCCCGTACATCTCGGTTGGAATATTATATACGTCTATAGCGTTATATATCCTAACCAAAGGCAGGCTATCATCTCGGATGTAGTATTTTACAACATTCCTGGCGTATCGGCCCCTACTTCTTGGTGGGAACATTATATAGGTCTATAACGTAATATAACCTAACCTAACACATCTAGCCCCTCGCCGGTAATGTTTTACAGAATCCCGTTTGTGTCGTCCCGTACGTCTCGGTTGAGACATTATATACGTCTACAGCGTTATATATCCTAACCTAAGGCAGGCTATCATCTCGGATGCAGTATTTTACAACATGCCTGGCGTATCGGCCCCTACTTCTCGGTGGGAACATTATATACGTCTATAACGTATCACAACCTAACCTAACCCATCTAGCACCCCGCTGGTAATGTTTTACAGAATCCCGTTGGTGCCGTCCCGTACGTCTCTGTTGGAACGTTATATACGTCTACAGCGATATATATCCTAACGTAAGGCAGGCTAACATCTCGGATGTAGTGTTTTACAACATTCCTGGCGTATCGGCCCCTACTTCTCGGTGGGAACATTATATTCGTCTATTACGTAATATAACCTAACCTAACACATCTAGGCCCTCGCTGGTAATGTTTTAGAGAATCTCGTTCGTGACGTCCGGTACATCTCGGTTGGAATATTATATACGTCTATAGCGTTATATATCCTAACCTAAGGCAGGCTATCATCTCGGGTGTAGTATTTTACAACATTCCTGGCGTATCGGCCCCCGTTCTCGGTGGGAACTTTATATACGTCTATAGCGTATCACATCCTAACCTAACCCATCTAGCCCCTCGCTGGTAATGTTTTACAGAATCCCGTTCCTGTCGTCCCGTACATCTCGGTTGGGATATTATAAACGTCTACAGCGATATATATCCTAACGTAAGGCAGGCTAACATCTCGGATGTAGTATTTTACAACATTCCTGGCGTATCGGCCCCTACTTCTTGGTGGGAACATTATATTCGTCTATAACGTAACATAACCTAACCTAACACATCTAGCCCCTCGCTGGTAATGTTTTACAGAATCCCGTTCGTGTCGTCCCGTACGTCTCGGTTGGGACATTATATACGTCTACAGCGTTATATATCCTAACCTAAGGCAGGCTATCATCTCGGATGCAGTATTTTACATCATGCCTGGCGTATCGGCCCCTACTTCTCGGTGGGAACATTATATACGTCCATAGCGTATCACAACCTAACCTAACCCATCTAGCCCCTCGCTGGTAATGTTTTACGGAATCCCGTTCCTGTCGTCCCGTACATCTCGGTTGGGATATTATTTACGTCTACACCGATATATATCCTAACGTAAGGCAGGCTAACATCTCGGATGTAGTATTTTACAACATGCCTGGCTTATCGTCCCCTACTTCTCGGTGGGAACATTATATACGTCTATAACGTATCACAACCTAACCTAACCCATCTAGCACCTCGCTGGTAATGTTTTACAGAATCCCGTTCGTGCCGTCCCGTACGTCTCGGTTGGGACGTTATAAACGTCTACAGCGATATATATCCTAACGTAAGGCAGGCTAACATCTCGGATGTAGTATTTTACAACATTCCTGGCGTATCGGCCCCTACTTCTTGGTGGGAACATTATATTCGTCTATAACGTAACATAACCTAACCTAACACATCTAGCCCCTCGCTGGTAATGTTTTACAGAATCCCGTTCGTGACGTCCCGTACATCTCGGTTGGAATATTATATACGTCTATAGCGTTATATATCCTAACCAAAGGCAGGCTATCATCTCGGATGTAGTATTTTACAACATTCCTGGCGTATCGGCCCCTACTTCTTGGTGGGAACATTATATAGGTCTATAACGTAATATAACCTAACCTAACACATCTAGCCCCTCGCCGGTAATGTTTTACAGAATCCCGTTTGTGTCGTCCCGTACGTCTCGGTTGAGACATTATATACGTCTACAGCGTTATATATCCTAACCTAAGGCAGGCTATCATCTCGGATGCAGTATTTTACAACATGCCTGGCGTATCGGCCCCTACTTCTCGGTGGGAACATTATATACGTCTATAACGTATCACAACCTAACCTAACCCATCTAGCACCCCGCTGGTAATGTTTTACAGAATCCCGTTGGTGCCGTCCCGTACGTCTCTGTTGGAACGTTATATACGTCTACAGCGATATATATCCTAACGTAAGGCAGGCTAACATCTCGGATGTAGTATTTTACAACATTCCTGGCGTATCGGCCTATACTTCTTGGTGGGAACATTATATAGGTCTATAGCGTAATATAACCTAACCTAACACATCTAGCCAATCGCTGGTAATGTTTTACAGAATCCCGTTTGTGTCGTCCCGTACGTCTCGGTTGGGACATTATATACGTCTACAGCGTTATATATCCTAACCTAAGGCAGGCTATCATCCAGGATGCAGTATTTTACAACATTCCTGGCATATCGGCCACTACTTCTCGGTGGGAACATTATATACGTCTATAACGTATCACAACCTAATCTAACCCTACCAGGCCCTCGCTGGTAATGTTTTACAGAATCCCGTTCGTTTCGTCCCGTCCGTCTCGGTTGGGACGTTATATACGTCTACAGCGATATATATCCTAACGTAAGGCAGGCTAACATCTCGGATGTAGTGTTTTACAACATTCCTGGCGTATCGGCCCCTACTTCTCGGTGGGAACATTATATTCGTCTATTACGTAATATAACCTAACCTAACACATCTAGGCCCTCGCTGGTAATGTTTTAGAGAATCTCGTTCGTGACGTCCGGTACATCTCGGTTGGAATATTATATACGTCTATAGCGTTATATATCCTAACCTAAGGCAGGCTATCATCTCGGGTGTAGTATTTTACAACATTCCTGGCGTATCGGCCCCCGTTCTCGGTGGGAACTTTATATACGTCTATAGCGTATCACATCCTAACCTAACCCATCTAGCCCCTCGCTGGTAATGTTTTACAGAATCCCGTTCCTGTCGTCCCGTACATCTCGGTTGGGATATTATAAACGTCTACAGCGATATATATCCTAACGTAAGGCAGGCTAACATCTCGGATGTAGTATTTTACAACATTCCTGGCGTATCGGCCCCTACTTCTTGGTGGGAACATTATATTCGTCTATAACGTAACATAACCTAACCTAACACATCTAGCCCCTCGCTGGTAATGTTTTACAGAATCCCGTTCGTGACGTCCCGTACATCTCGGTTGGAATATTATATACGTCTATAGCGTTATATATCCTAACCTAAGGCAGGCTATCATCTCGGATGTGGTATTTTACAACATTCCTGGCGTATCGGCCCCTACTTCTCGGTGCGAACATTATATACGTCTATAGCGTATCACATCCTAACCTAACCCATCTAGCCCCTGGCTGGTAATGTTTTACAGAATCCCGTTCGTGTCGTCCCGTACGTCTCGGTTGGGACATTATATACGTCTACAGCGTTATATATCCTAACCTAAGGCAGGCTATCATCTCGGATGCAGTATTTTACATCATGCCTGGCGTATCGGCCCCTACTTCTCGGTGGGAACATTATATACGTCCATAGCGTATCACAACCTAACCTAACCCATCTAGCCCCTCGCTGGTAATGTTTTACGGAATCCCGTTCCTGTCGTCCCGTACATCTCGGTTGGGATATTATTTACGTCTACACCGATATATATCCTAACGTAAGGCAGGCTAACATCTCGGATGTAGTATTTTACAACATGCCTGGCGTATCGTTCCCTACTTCTCGGTGGGAACATTATATACGTCTATAACGTATCACAACCTAACCTAACCCATCTAGCACCTCGCTGGTAATGTTTTACAGAATCCCGTTCGTGCCGTCCCGTACGTCTCGGTTGGGACGTTATATACGTCTACAGCGATATATATCCTAACGTAAGGCAGGCTAACATCTCGGATGTAGTATTTTACAACATTCCTGGCGTATCGGCCCCTACTTCTTGGTGGGAACATTATATTCGTCTATAACGTAACATAACCTAACCTAACACATCTAGCCCCTCGCTGGTAATGTTTTACAGAATCCCGTTCGTGACGTCCCGTACGTCTCGGTTGGGACGTTATATACGTCTACAGCGATGTATATCCTAACCTAAGGCAGGCTATCTTCTCGGATGTAGTATTTTACAACATTCCTGACGTATCGGCCCCTACTTCTCGGTGGGAACATTATATTCGTCTATAACGTAACATAACCTAACCTAACACATCTAGCCCCTCGCTGGTAATGTTTTACAGAATCCCGTTCGTGACGTCCCGTACATCTCGGTTGGAATATTATATATGTGTATAGCGTTATATATCCTAACCTAAGGCAGGCTATCATCTCGGATGTAGTATTTTACAACATTCCTGGCGTATCAACCCCTACTTCTTGGTGGGAACATTATATAGGTCTATAACGTAATATAACCTAACCTAACACATCTAGCCCCTCGCTGGTAATGTTTTACAGAATCCCGTTTGTGTCGTCCCGTACGTCTCGGTTGGGACATTATATGCGTCTACAGCGTTATATATCCTAACCTAAGGCAGGCTATCATCCAGGATGCAGTATTTTACACCATTCCTGGCGTATCGGCCCCTACTTCTCGGTGGGAACATTTTATAGGTCTATAACGTATCACAACTTAACCTAACCCATCTAGCACCCCGCTGGTAATGTTTTACAGAATCCCGTTCGTGACGTCCTGTACATCTCGGTTGGAATATTATATACGTCTATAGCGTTATATATCATAACCTGAGGCAGGCTATCATCTCGGATGTAGTATTTTACGACATTCCTGACGTATCGGCCCCTACTTCTCGGTGGGAACATTATATAGGTCTATAACGTAATGTAACCTAACCTAACATATCTAGCCCCTCGCTGGTAATGTTTTACAGAATCCCGTCCCTGTCGTCCCGTACATCTCGGTTGGGATATTATATACGTCTACAGCGATATATATCCTAACGTAAGGCAGGCTAACATCTCGGATGTAGTATTTTACAACATTCCTGGCGTATCGGCCTCTACTTCTCGGTGGGATCATTATATAGGTCTATAACGTAACATAACCTAACCTAACCCATCTAGCCCCTCGCTGGTATAGTTTTCAGAATCCCGTTCGTGTCGTCCCGTACGTCTCGGTTGGGACATTATATACGTCTATAGCGTTATATATCCTAACCTAATGCAGGCTATCATCTGGGATGCAGTATTTTACAACATGTCTGGCGTATCGGCCCCTACTTCTCGGTGGGAACATTATATAGGCCTATAACGTAACATAACCTAACCTAACCCATCTAGCCCCTCGCTGGGAAAGTTTTCAGAATCCCGTTCGTGTCATCCCGTACGTCTCGGTTGGGACATTATATACGTCTATAGCGTTATATATCCTAACCTAAGGCAGGCTATCATCTCGGATGTAGTATTCTACAACATTCCTGACGTATCGGCCCCTACTTCTCGGTGGGAACATTATATTCGTCTGTTACGTAATATAACCTAACCTAACACATCTAGGCCTTCGCTGGTATTGTTTTACAGAATCTCGTTCGTGACGTCCTGTACATCTCGGTTGGAATATTATATACGTCTATAGCGTTATATATCCTAACCTAAGGCAGGCTATCATCCAGGATGCAGTATTTTACAACATTCCTGGCATATCGGCCCCTACTTCTCGGTGGGAACATTATATACGTCTATAACGTATCACAACCTAATCTAACCCATCCAGGCCCTCGCTGGTAATGTTTTACAGAATCCCGTTCCTGTCGTCCCGCACATCTCGGTTGGGATATTATTTACGTCTACACCGATATATATCCTAACGTAAGGCAGGCTAACATCTCGGATGTAGTATTTTACAACATGCCTGGCGTACCGTCCCCTACTTCTCGGTGGGAACATTATATACGTCTATAACGTATCACAACCTAACCTAACCCATCTAGCACCTCGCTGGTAATGTTTTACAGAATCCCGTTCGTGCCGTCCCGTACGTCAAGGTTGGGACGTTATATACGTCTACAGCGATATATATCCTAACGTAAGGCAGGCTAACATCTCGGATGTAGTGATTTACAACATTCCTGGCGTATCGGCCCCTACTTCTTGGTGGGAACATTATATAGGTCTATAACGTAATATAACCTAACCTAACACATCTAGCCCCTCGCCGGTAGCGTTTTACAGAATCCCGTTTGTGTCGTCCCGTACGTCTCGGTTGAGACATTATATACGTCTACAGCGTTATATATCCTAACCTAAGGCAGGCTATCATCTCGGATGTAGTATTTTACAACATTCCTGACGTATCGGCCCCTACTTCTCGGTGGGAACATTATATTCGTCTATAACGTAACATAACCTAACCTAACACATCTAGCCCCTCGCTGGTAATGTTTTACAGAATCCCGTTCGTGACGTCCCGTACATCTCGGTTGGAATATTATATATGTGTATAGCGTTATATATCCTAACCTAAGGCAGGCTATCATCTCGGATGTAGTATTTTACAACATTCCTGGCGTATCAACCCCTACTTCTTGGTGGGAACATTATATAGGTCTATAACGTAATATAACCTAACCTAACACATCTAGCCCCTCGCTGGTAATGTTTTACAGAATCCCGTTTGTGTCGTCCCGTACGTCTCGGTTGGGACATTATATGCGTCTACAGCGTTATATATCCTAACCTAAGGCAGGCTATCATCCAGGATGCAGTATTTTACACCATTCCTGGCATATCGGACCCTACTTCTCGGTGGGAACATTATATACGTCTATAACGTATCACAACCTAATCTAACCCATCCAGGCCCTCGCTGGTAATGTTTTACAGAATCCCGTTCCTGTCGTCCCGTACGCCTCGGTTGGGACATTCTAAACGTCTACAGCGATATATATCCTAACGTAAGGCAGGCTAACATCTCGGATGTAGTACTTTACAACATTCCTGGCGTATCGGCCCCTACTTCTCGGTGGGAACATTATATAGGTCTATAACGTATCACAACCTAACCTAACCCATCTAGCACCCCGCTGGTAATGTTTTACAGAATCCCGTTCGTGCCGTCCCGTACGTCTCGGTTGGGACGTTATATACGTCTACAGCGATATATATCCTAACGTAAGGCAGGCTAACATCTCGGATGTAGTGTTTTACAACATTCCTGGCGTATCGGCCCCTACTTCTCGGTGGGAACATTATATTCGTCTATTACGTAATATAACCTAACCTAACACATCTAGGCCCTCGCTGGTAATGTTTTACGGAATCCCGTTCCTGTCGTCCCGTACGTCTCGGTTGGGACGTTATATACGTCTACAGCGTTATATATCCTAACCTAAGGCAGGCTATCATCCAGGATGCAGTATTTTACAACATTCCTGGCATATCGGCCACTACTTCTCGGTGGGAACATTATATACGTCTATAACGTATCACAACCTAATCTAACCCTACCAGGCCCTCGCTGGTAATGTTTTACAGAATCCCGTTCGTTTCGTCCCGTCCGTCTCGGTTGGGACGTTATATACGTCTACAGCGATATATATCCTAACGTAAGGCAGGCTAACATCTCGGATGTAGTGTTTTACAACATTCCTGGCGTATCGGCCCCTACTTCTCGGTGGGAACATTATATTCGTCTATTACGTAATATAACCTAACCTAACACATCTAGGCCCTCGCTGGTAATGTTTTAGAGAATCTCGTTCGTGACGTCCGGTACATCTCGGTTGGAATATTATATACGTCTATAGCGTTATATATCCTAACCTAAGGCAGGCTATCATCTCGGGTGTAGTATTTTACAACATTCCTGGCGTATCGGCCCCCGTTCTCGGTGGGAACTTTATATACGTCTATAGCGTATCACATCCTAACCTAACCCATCTAGCCCCTCGCTGGTAATGTTTTACAGAATCCCGTTCCTGTCGTCCCGTACATCTCGGTTGGGATATTATAAACGTCTACAGCGATATATATCCTAACGTAAGGCAGGCTAACATCTCGGATGTAGTATTTTACAACATTCCTGGCGTATCGGCCCCTACTTCTTGGTGGGAACATTATATTCGTCTATAACGTAACATAACCTAACCTAACACATCTAGCCCCTCGCTGGTAATGTTTTACAGAATCCCGTTCGTGACGTCCCGTACATCTCGGTTGGAATATTATATACGTCTATAGCGTTATATATCCTAACCTAAGGCAGGCTATCATCTCGGATGTGGTATTTTACAACATTCCTGGCGTATCGGCCCCTACTTCTCGGTGCGAACATTATATACGTCTATAGCGTATCACATCCTAACCTAACCCATCTAGCCCCTGGCTGGTAATGTTTTACAGAATCCCGTTCGTGTCGTCCCGTACGTCTCGGTTGGGACATTATATACGTCTACAGCGTTATATATCCTAACCTAAGGCAGGCTATCATCTCGGATGCAGTATTTTACATCATGCCTGGCGTATCGGCCCCTACTTCTCGGTGGGAACATTATATACGTCCATAGCGTATCACAACCTAACCTAACCCATCTAGCCCCTCGCTGGTAATGTTTTACGGAATCCCGTTCCTGTCGTCCCGTACATCTCGGTTGGGATATTATTTACGTCTACACCGATATATATCCTAACGTAAGGCAGGCTAACATCTCGGATGTAGTATTTTACAACATGCCTGGCGTATCGTTCCCTACTTCTCGGTGGGAACATTATATACGTCTATAACGTATCACAACCTAACCTAACCCATCTAGCACCTCGCTGGTAATGTTTTACAGAATCCCGTTCGTGCCGTCCCGTACGTCTCGGTTGGGACGTTATATACGTCTACAGCGATATATATCCTAACGTAAGGCAGGCTATCATCTCGGATGTAGTATTCTACAACATTCCTGACGTGTCGGCCCCTACTTCTCGGTGGGAACATTATATTCGTCTATAACGTAATATAACCTAACCTAACACATCTAGCCCCTCGCTGGTAATGTTTTACAGAATCCCGTTGGTGCCGTCCCGTACGTCTCTGTTGGAACGTTATATACGTCTACAGCGATATATATCCTAACGTAAGGCAGGCTAACATCTCGGATGTAGTATTTTACAACATTCCTGGCGTATCGGCCCCTACTTCTTGGTGGGAACATTATATTCGTCTATAACGTAACATAACCTAACCTAACACATCTAGCCCCTCGCTGGTAATGTTTTACAGAATCCCGTTCGTGACGTCCCGTACGTCTCGGTTGGGACGTTATATACGTCTACAGCGATGTATATCCTAACCTAAGGCAGGCTATCTTCTCGGATGTAGTATTTTACAACATTCCTGACGTATCGGCCCCTACTTCTCGGTGGGAACATTATATTCGTCTATAACGTAACATAACCTAACCTAACACATCTAGCCCCTCGCTGGTAATGTTTTACAGAATCCCGTTCGTGACGTCCCGTACATCTAGGTTGGAATATTATATATGTGTATAGCGTTATATATCCAAACCTAAGGCAGGCTATCATCTCGGATGTAGTATTTTACAACATTCCTGGCGTATCAACCCCTACTTCTTGGTGGGAACATTATATAGGTCTATAACGTAATATAACCTAACCTAACACATCTAGCCCCTCGCTGGTAATGTTTTACAGAATCCCGTTTGTGTCGTCCCGTACGTCTCGGTTGGGACATTATATGCGTCTACAGCGTTATATATCCTAACCTAAGGCAGGCTATCATCCAGGATGCAGTATTTTACACCATTCCTGGCGTATCGGCCCCTACTTCTCGGTGGGAACATTTTATAGGTCTATAACGTATCACAACTTAACCTAACCCATCTAGCACCCCGCTGGTAATGTTTTACAGAATCCCGTTCGTGACGTCCTGTACATCTCGGTTGGAATATTATATACGTCTATAGCGTTATATATCATAACCTGAGGCAGGCTATCATCTCGGATGTAGTATTTTACGACATTCCTGACGTATCGGCCCCTACTTCTCGGTGGGAACATTATATAGGTCTATAACGTAATGTAACCTAACCTAACATATCTAGCCCCTCGCTGGTAATGTTTTACAGAATCCCGTCCCTGTCGTCCCGTACATCTCGGTTGGGATATTATATACGTCTACAGCGATATATATCCTAACGTAAGGCAGGCTAACATCTCGGATGTAGTATTTTACAACATTCCTGGCGTATCGGCCTCTACTTCTCGGTGGGATCATTATATAGGTCTATAACGTAACATAACCTAACCTAACCCATCTAGCCCCTCGCTGGTATAGTTTTCAGAATCCCGTTCGTGTCGTCCCGTACGTCTCGGTTGGGACATTATATACGTCTATAGCGTTATATATCCTAACCTAATGCAGGCTATCATCTGGGATGCAGTATTTTACAACATGTCTGGCGTATCGGCCCCTACTTCTCGGTGGGAACATTATATAGGCCTATAACGTAACATAACCTAACCTAACCCATCTAGCCCCTCGCTGGGAAAGTTTTCAGAATCCCGTTCGTGTCATCCCGTACGTCTCGGTTGGGACATTATATACGTCTATAGCGTTATATATCCTAACCTAAGGCAGGCTATCATCTCGGATGTAGTATTCTACAACATTCCTGACGTATCGGCCCCTACTTCTCGGTGGGAACATTATATTCGTCTGTTACGTAATATAACCTAACCTAACACATCTAGGCCTTCGCTGGTATTGTTTTACAGAATCTCGTTCGTGACGTCCTGTACATCTCGGTTGGAATATTATATACGTCTATAGCGTTATATATCCTAACCTAAGGCAGGCTATCATCCAGGATGCAGTATTTTACAACATTCCTGGCATATCGGCCCCTACTTCTCGGTGGGAACATTATATACGTCTATAACGTATCACAACCTAATCTAACCCATCCAGGCCCTCGCTGGTAATGTTTTACAGAATCCCGTTCCTGTCGTCCCGCACATCTCGGTTGGGATATTATTTACGTCTACACCGATATATATCCTAACGTAAGGCAGGCTAACATCTCGGATGTAGTATTTTACAACATGCCTGGCGTACCGTCCCCTACTTCTCGGTGGGAACATTATATACGTCTATAACGTATCACAACCTAACCTAACCCATCTAGCACCTCGCTGGTAATGTTTTACAGAATCCCGTTCGTGCCGTCCCGTACGTCAAGGTTGGGACGTTATATACGTCTACAGCGATATATATCCTAACGTAAGGCAGGCTAACATCTCGGATGTAGTGATTTACAACATTCCTGGCGTATCGGCCCCTACTTCTTGGTGGGAACATTATATAGGTCTATAACGTAATATAACCTAACCTAACACATCTAGCCCCTCGCCGGTAGCGTTTTACAGAATCCCGTTTGTGTCGTCCCGTACGTCTCGGTTGAGACATTATATACGTCTACAGCGTTATATATCCTAACCTAAGGCAGGCTATCATCTCGGATGTAGTATTTTACAACATTCCTGACGTATCGGCCCCTACTTCTCGGTGGGAACATTATATTCGTCTATAACGTAACATAACCTAACCTAACACATCTAGCCCCTCGCTGGTAATGTTTTACAGAATCCCGTTCGTGACGTCCCGTACATCTCGGTTGGAATATTATATATGTGTATAGCGTTATATATCCTAACCTAAGGCAGGCTATCATCTCGGATGTAGTATTTTACAACATTCCTGGCGTATCAACCCCTACTTCTTGGTGGGAACATTATATAGGTCTATAACGTAATATAACCTAACCTAACACATCTAGCCCCTCGCTGGTAATGTTTTACAGAATCCCGTTTGTGTCGTCCCGTACGTCTCGGTTGGGACATTATATGCGTCTACAGCGTTATATATCCTAACCTAAGGCAGGCTATCATCCAGGATGCAGTATTTTACACCATTCCTGGCATATCGGACCCTACTTCTCGGTGGGAACATTATATACGTCTATAACGTATCACAACCTAATCTAACCCATCCAGGCCCTCGCTGGTAATGTTTTACAGAATCCCGTTCCTGTCGTCCCGTACGCCTCGGTTGGGACATTCTAAACGTCTACAGCGATATATATCCTAACGTAAGGCAGGCTAACATCTCGGATGTAGTACTTTACAACATTCCTGGCGTATCGGCCCCTACTTCTCGGTGGGAACATTATATAGGTCTATAACGTATCACAACCTAACCTAACCCATCTAGCACCCCGCTGGTAATGTTTTACAGAATCCCGTTCGTGCCGTCCCGTACGTCTCGGTTGGGACGTTATATACGTCTACAGCGATATATATCCTAACGTAAGGCAGGCTAACATCTCGGATGTAGTGTTTTACAACATTCCTGGCGTATCGGCCCCTACTTCTCGGTGGGAACATTATATTCGTCTATTACGTAATATAACCTAACCTAACACATCTAGGCCCTCGCTGGTAATGTTTTACGGAATCCCGTTCCTGTCGTCCCGTACGTCTCGGTTGGGACGTTATATACGTCTACAGCGATATATATCCTAACGTAAGGCAGGCTATCATCTCGGATGTAGTATTCTACAACATTCCTGACGTGTCGGCCCCTACTTCTCGGTGGGAACATTATATTCGTCTATAACATAATATAACCTAACCTAACACATCTAGCCCCTCGCTGGTAATGTTTTACAGAATCCCGTTGGTGCCGTCCCGTACGTCTCTGTTGGAACGTTATATACGTCTACAGCGATATATATCCTAACGTAAGGCAGGCTAACATCTCGGATGTAGTATTTTACAACATTCCTGGCGTATCGGCCCCTACTTCTTGGTGGGAACATTATATTCGTCTATAACGTAACATAACCTAACCTAACACATCTAGCCCCTCGCTGGTAATGTTTTACAGAATCCCGTTCGTGACGTCCCGTACGTCTCGGTTGGGACGTTATATACGTCTACAGCGATGTATATCCTAACCTAAGGCAGGCTATCTTCTCGGATGTAGTATTTTACAACATTCCTGACGTATCGGCCCCTACTTCTCGGTGGGAACATTATATTCGTCTATAACGTAATATAACCTAACCTAACACATCTAGCCCCTCGCTGGTAATGTTTTACAGAATCCCGTTCGTGACGTCCCGTACATCTCGGTTGGAATATTATATATGTGTATAGCGTTATATATCCTAACCTAAGGCAGGCTATCATCTCGGATGTAGTATTTTACAACATTCCTGGCGTATCAACCCCTACTTCTTGGTGGGAACATTATATAGGTCTATAACGTAATATAACCTAACCTAACACATCTAGCCCCTCGCTGGTAATGTTTTACAGAATCCCGTTTGTGTCGTCCCGTACGTCTCGGTTGGGACATTATATGCGTCTACAGCGTTATATATCCTAACCTAAGGCAGGCTATCATCCAGGATGCAGTATTTTACACCATTCCTGGCGTATCGGCCCCTACTTCTCGGTGGGAACATTTTATAGGTCTATAACGTATCACAACTTAACCTAACCCATCTAGCACCCCGCTGGTAATGTTTTACAGAATCCCGTTCGTGACGTCCTGTACATCTCGGTTGGAATATTATATACGTCTATAGCGTTATATATCATAACCTGAGGCAGGCTATCATCTCGGATGTAGTATTTTACGACATTCCTGACGTATCGGCCCCTACTTCTCGGTGGGAACATTATATAGGTCTATAACGTAATGTAACCTAACCTAACATATCTAGCCCCTCGCTGGTAATGTTTTACAGAATCCCGTCCCTGTCGTCCCGTACATCTCGGTTGGGATATTATATACGTCTACAGCGATATATATCCTAACGTAAGGCAGGCTAACATCTCGGATGTAGTATTTTACAACATTCCTGGCGTATCGGCCTCTACTTCTCGGTGGGATCATTATATAGGTCTATAACGTAACATAACCTAACCTAACCCATCTAGCCCCTCGCTGGTATAGTTTTCAGAATCCCGTTCGTGTCGTCCCGTACGTCTCGGTTGGGACATTATATACGTCTATAGCGTTATATATCCTAACCTAATGCAGGCTATCATCTGGGATGCAGTATTTTACAACATGTCTGGCGTATCGGCCCCTACTTCTCGGTGGGAACATTATATAGGCCTATAACGTAACATAACCTAACCTAACCCATCTAGCCCCTCGCTGGGAAAGTTTTCAGAATCCCGTTCGTGTCATCCCGTACGTCTCGGTTGGGACATTATATACGTCTATAGCGTTATATATCCTAACCTAAGGCAGGCTATCATCTCGGATGTAGTATTCTACAACATTCCTGACGTATCGGCCCCTACTTCTCGGTGGGAACATTATATTCGTCTGTTACGTAATATAACCTAACCTAACACATCTAGGCCTTCGCTGGTAATGTTTTACAGAATCTCGTTCGTGGCGTCCTGTACATCTCGGTTGGAATATTATATACGTCTATAGCGTTATATATCCTAACCTAAGGCAGGCTATCATCCAGGATGCAGTATTTTAAAACATTCCTGGCATATCGGCCCCTACTTCTCGGTGGGAACATTATATACGTCTATAACGTATCACAACCTAATCTAACCCATCCAGGCCCTCGCTGGTAATGTTTTACAGAATCCCGTTCCTGTCGTCCCGCACATCTCGGTTGGGATATTATTTACGTCTACACCGATATATATCCGAACGTAAGGCAGGTTAACATCTCGGATGTAGTATTTTACAACATGCCTGGCGTACCGTCCCCTACTTCTCGGTGGGAACATTATATACGTCTATAACGTATCACAACCTAACCTAACCCATCTAGCACCTCGCTGGTAATGTTTTACAGAATCCCGTTCGTGCCGTCCCGTACGTCAAGGTTGGGACGTTATATACGTCTACAGCGATATATATCCTAACGTAAGGCAGGCTAACATCTCGGATGTAGTGATTTACAACATTCCTGGCGTATCGGCCCCTACTTCTTGGTGGGAACATTATATAGGTCTATAACGTAATATAACCTAACTTAACACATCTAGCCCCTCGCCGGTAGCGTTTTACAGAATCCCGTTTGTGTCGTCCCGTACGTCTCGGTTGAGACATTATATACGTCTACAGCGTTATATATCCTAACCTAAGGCAGGCTATCATCTCGGATGTAGTATTTTACAACATTCCTGACGTATCGGCCCCTACTTCTCGGTGGGAACATTATATTCGTCTATAACGTAACATAACCTAACCTAACACATCTAGCCCCTCGCTGGTAATGTTTTACAGAATCCCGTTCGTGACGTCCCGTACATCTCGGTTGGAATATTATATATGTGTATAGCGTTATATATCCTAACCTAAGGCAGGCTATCATCTCGGATGTAGTATTTTACAACATTCCTGGCGTATCAACCCCTACTTCTTGGTGGGAACATTATATAGGTCTATAACGTAATATAACCTAACCTAACACATCTAGCCCCTCGCTGGTAATGTTTTACAGAATCCCGTTTGTGTCGTCCCGTACGTCTCGGTTGGGACATTATATGCGTCTACAGCGTTATATATCCTAACCTAAGGCAGGCTATCATCCAGGATGCAGTATTTTACACCATTCCTGGCATATCGGACCCTACTTCTCGGTGGGAACATTATATACGTCTATAACGTATCACAACCTAATCTAACCCATCCAGGCCCTCGCTGGTAATGTTTTACAGAATCCCGTTCCTGTCGTCCCGTACGCCTCGGTTGGGACATTCTAAACGTCTACAGCGATATATATCCTAACGTAAGGCAGGCTAACATCTCGGATGTAGTACTTTACAACATTCCTGGCGTATCGGCCCCTACTTCTCGGTGGGAACATTATATAGGTCTATAACGTATCACAACCTAACCTAACCCATCTAGCACCCCGCTGGTAATGTTTTACAGAATCCCGTTCGTGCCGTCCCGTACGTCTCGGTTGGGACGTTATATACGTCTACAGCGATATATATCCTAACGTAAGGCAGGCTAACATCTCGGATGTAGTGTTTTACAACATTCCTGGCGTATCGGCCCCTACTTCTCGGTGGGAACATTATATTCGTCTATTACGTAATATAACCTAACCTAACACATCTAGGCCCTCGCTGGTAATGTTTTACGGAATCCCGTTCCTGTCGTCCCGTACATCTCGGTTGGGATATTATATACGTCTACAGCGATATATATCCTAACGTAAGGCAGGATAACATCTCGGATGTAGTATTTTACAACATTCCTGGCGTATCGACCCCTACTTCTCGGTGGGAACATTATATTCGTCTATTACGTAATATAACCTAACCTAACACATCTAGGCCCTCGCTGGTAATGTTTTACAGAATCCCGTTCGTGCCGTCCCGTACGTCTCGGTTGGGACGTTATATACGTCTACAGCGATATATATCCTAACGTAAGGCAGGCTAACATCTCGGATGTAGTATTTTACAACATTCCTGGCGTATCGGCCTATACTTCATGGTGGGAACATTATATAGGTCTATAGCGTAATATAACCTAACCTAACACATCTAGCCCCTCGCTGGTAATGTTTTACAGAATCCCGTTTGTGTCGTCCCGTACGTCTCGGTTGGGACATTATGTACGTCTACAGCGTTATATATCCTAACCTAAGGCAGGCTATCATCCAGGATGCAGTATTTTACAACATTCCTGGCATATCGGCCCCTACTTCTCGGTGGGAACATTATATACGTCTATAACGTATCACAACCTAATCTAACCCATCCAGGCCCTCGCTGGTAATGTTTTACAGAATCCCGTTCCTGTCGTCCCGCACATCTCGGTTGGGATATTATTTACGTCTACACCGATATATATCCTAACGTAAGGCAGGCTAACATCTCGGATGTAGTATTTTACAACATGCCTGGCGTATCGTCCCCTACTTCTCGGTGGGAACATTATATACGTCTATAACGTATCACAACCTAACCTAACCCACCTAGCACCTCGCTGGTAATGTTTTACAGAATCCCGTTCGTGCCGTCCCGTACGTCTCGGTTGGGACGTTATATACGTCTACAGCGATATATATCCTAACGTAAGGCAGGCTAACATCTCGGATGTAGTGTTTTACAACATTCCTGGCGTATCGGCCCCTACTTCTTGGTGGGAACATTATATAGGTCTATAACGTAATATAACCTAACCTAACACATCTAGCCCCTCGCCGGTAACGTTTTACAGAATCCCGTTTGTTTCGTCCCGTACGTCTCGGTTGAGACATTATATACGTCTACAGCGTTATATATCCTAACCTAAGGCAGGCTATCATCTCGGATGCAGTATTTTACAACATTCCTGGCGTATCGGCCCCTACTTCTTGGTGGGATCATTATATAGGTCTATAACGTAATATAACCTAACCTAACCCATCTAGCACCTCGCTGGTAATGTTTTACAGAATCCCGTTTGTTTCGTCCCGTACGTCTCGGTTGAGACATTATATACGTCTACAGCGTTATATATCCTAACCCAAGGCAGGCTATCATCTCGGATGCAGTATTTTACAACATGCCTGGCGTATCGGCCTCTACTTCTCGGTGGGAACATTATATACGTCTATAACGTATCACAACCTAATCTAACCCATCCAGGCCCTCGCTGGTAATGTTTTACAGAATCCCGTTCGTGCCGTCCCGTACGTCTCGGTTGGGATATTATTTACGTCTACACCGATATATATCCTAACGTAAGGCAGGCTAACATCTCGGATGTAGTGTTTTACAACATTCCTGGCGTATCGGCCTATACTTCATGGTGGGAACATTATATAGGTCTATAGCGTAATATAACCTAACCTAACACATCTAGCCCCTCGCTGGTAATGTTTTACAGAATCCCGTTTGTGTCGTCCCGTACGTCTCGGTTGGGACATTATGTACGTCTACAGCGTTATATATCCTAACCTAAGGCAGGCTATCATCTCGGATGTAGTATTTTATAGCATTCCTGGCGTATCGGCCCCCGTTCTCGGTGGGAACATTATATACGTCCATAGCGTATCACAACCTAACCTAACCCATCTAGCCCCTCGCTGGTAATGTTTTACGGAATCCCGTTCCTGTCGTCCCGTACATCTCGTTTGGGATATTATATACGTCTACAGCGATATATATCCTAACGTAAGGCAGGATAACATCTCGGATGTAGTATTTTACAACATTCCTGGCGTATCGGCCCCTACTTCTCGGTGGGAACATTATATTCGTCTATTACGTAATATAACCTAACCTAACACATCTAGGCCCTCGCTGGTAATGTTTTACAGAATCCCGTTCGTGCCGTCCCGTACGTCTCGGTTGGGACGTTATATACGTCTACAGCGATATATATCCTAACGTAAGGCAGGCTAACATCTCGGATGTAGTGTTTTACAACATTCCTGGAGTATCGGTCCCTACTTCTCGGTGGGAACATTATATTCGTCTGTTACGTAATATAACCTAACCTAAGACATCTAGGCCCTCGCTGGTAATGTTTTACAGAATCTCGTTCGTGACGTCCTGTACATCTCGGTTGGAATATTATATACGTCTATAGCGTTATATATCCTAACCTGAGGCAGGCTATCATTTCGGATGTAGTATTTTACGACATTCCTGACGTATCGGCCCCTACTTCTCGGTGGGAACATTATATAGGTCTATAACGAAATGTAACCTAACCTAACACATCTAGCCCCTCGCGGGTAATGTTTTACAGAATCCCGTCCCTGTCGTCCCGTACATCTCGGTTGCGATATTATATACGTCTACAGCGATATATATCCTAACGTAAGGCAGGCTATCATCTCGGATGAAGTATTTTACACCATTCCTGGCGTATCGGCCCCTACTTCTTGGTGGGAACATTATATAGGTCTATAACGTAATATAACCTAACCTAACACATCTAGCCCCTCGCTGGTAATGTTTTACAGAATCCCGTTTGTGTCGTCCCGTACGTCTCGGTTGGGACATTATATACGTCTACAGCGTTATATATCCTAACCTAAGGCAGGCTATCACCTCGGATGCAATATTTTACAACATGCCTGGCGTATCGGCCCCTACTTCTCGGTGGGAACATTATATACGTCTATAACGTATCACAACCTAACCTAACCCATCTAGCACCCCGCTGGTAATGTTTTACAGAATCCCGTCCCTGTCGTCCCGTACATCTCGGTTGGGATATTATATACGTCTACAGCGAGATATATCCTAACGTAAGGCAGGCTAACATCTCGGATGTAGTATTTTACAACATTCCTGGCGTATCGGCCTCTACTTCTCGGTGGGATCATTATATAGGTCTATAACGTAACATAACATAACCTAACCCATCTAGCCCCTCGCTGGTATAGTTTTCAGAATCCCGTTCGTGTCGTCCCGTACGTCTCGGTTGGGACATTATATACGTCTATAGCGTTATATATCCTAACCTAAGGCAGGCTATCATCTCGGATGTAGTATTTTACAACATTCCTGGCGTATCGGCCCCTACTTCTTGGTGGGAACATTATATAGGTCTATAACGTAATATAACCTAACCTAACACATCTAGCCCCTCGCTGGTAATGTTTTACAGAATCCCGTTCGTGACCTCCCGTACATCTCGGTTGGAATATTATATACGTCTATAGCGTTATATATCCTAACCTAATGCAGGCTATCATCTGGGATGCAGTATTTTACAACATGTCTGGCGTATCGGCCCCTACTTCTCGGTGGGAACATTATATAGGTCTATAACGTAAGATAACCTAACCTAACCCATCTAGCCCCTCGCTGGCAAAGTTTTCAGAATCCCGTTCGTGTCATCCCGTACGTCTCGGTTGGGACATTATATACGTCTATAGCGTTATATATCCTAACCTAAGGCAGGCTATCATCTCGGATGTAGTATTCTACAACATTCCTGACGTATCGGCCCCTACTTCTCGGTGGGAACATTATATTCGTCTGTTACGTAATATAACCTAACCTAACACATCTAGGCCTTCGCTGGTAATGTTTTACAGAATCTCGTTCGTGACGTCCTGTACATCTCGGTTGGAATATTATATACGTCTATAGCGTTATATATCCTAACCTAAGGCAGGCTATCATCTCGGATGTAGTATTTTACAACATTCCTGGCGTATCGGCCCCCGTTCTCGGTGGGAACATTATATACGTCCATAGCGTATCACAACCTAACCTAACCCATCTAGCCCCTCGCTGGTAATGTTTTACGGAATCCCGTTCCTGTCGTCCCGTACATCTCGGTTGGGATATTATATACGTCTACAGCGATATATATCCTAACGTAAGGCAGGATAACATCTCGGATGTAGTATTTTACAACATTCCTGGCGTATCGGCCCCTACTTCTCGGTGGGAACATTATATTCGTCTATTACGTAATATAACCTAACCTAACACATCTAGGCCCTCGCTGGTAATGTTTTACAGAATCCCGTTCGTGCCGTCCCGTACGTCTTGGTTGGGACGTTATATATGTCTACAGCGATATATATCCTAACGTAAGGCAGGCTAACATCTCGGATGTAGTATTTTACAACATTCCTGGCGTATCGGCCTATACTTCATGGTGGGAACATTATATAGGTCTATAGCGTAATATAACCTAACCTAACACATCTAGCCCCTCGCTGGTAATGTTTTACAGAATCCCGTTTGTGTCGTCCCGTACGTCTCGGTTGGGACATTATGTACGTCTACAGCGTTATATATCCTAACCTAAGGCAGGCTATCATCCAGGATGCAGTATTTTACAACATTCCTGGCATATCGGCCCCTACTTCTCGGTGGGAACATTATATACGTCTATAACGTATCACAACCTAATCTAACCCATCCAGGCCCTCGCTGGTAATGTTTTACAGAATCCCGTTCCAGTCGTCCCGCACATCTCGGTTGGGATATTATTTACGTCTACACCGATATATATCCTAACGTAAGGCAGGCTAACATCTCGGATGTAGTATTTTACAACATGCCTGGCGTATCGTCCCCTACTTCTCGGTGGGAACATTATATACGTCTATAACGTATCACAACCTAACCTAACCCATCTAGCACCTCGCTGGTAATGTTTTCAGAATCCCGTTCGTGTCGTCCCGTACGTCTCGGTTGGGACATTATATACGTCTATAGCGTTATATATCCTAACCTAAGGCAGGCTATCATCTTGGATGTAGTATTTTACAACATTCCTGGCGTATCGGCCCCTACTTCTTGGTGGGAACATTATATAGGTCTATAACGTAATATAACCTAACCTAACGCATCTAGCCCCTCGCCGGTAACGTTTTACAGAATCCCGTTTGTGTCGTCCCGTACGTCTCGGTTGAGACATTATATACGTCTACAGCGTTATATATCCTAACCTAAGGCAGGCTATCATCTCGGATGCAGTATTTTACAACATGCCTGGCGTATCGGCCCCTACTTCTCGGTGGGAACATTATATACGTCTATAACGTATCACAACCTAACCTAACCCATCTAGCACCCCGCTGGTAATGTTTTACAGAATCCCGTTCGTGCCGTCCCGTACGTCTCGGTTGGGACGTTATATACGTCTACAGCGATATATATCCTAACGTAAGGCAGGCTAACATCTCGGATGTAGTGTTTTACAACATTCCTGGCGTATCGGCCCCTACTTCTCGGTGGGAACATTATATACGTCTATAACGTATCACAACCTAACCTAACCCATCTAGCACCCCGCTGGTAATGTTTTACAGAATGCCGTTCGTGCCGTCCCGTACGTCTCGGTTGGGACGTTATATACGTCTACAGCGATATATATCCTAACGTAAGGCAGGCTAACATCTCGGATGTAGTGTTTTACAACATTCCTGGCGTATCGGCCCCTACTTCTCGGTGGGAACATTATATTCGTCTGTTACGTAATATAACCTAACCTAACACATCTAGCCCCTCGCTGGCAATGTTTTACAGAATCCCGTTCGTGACGTCCCGTACATCTCGGTTGGAATATTATATACGTCTATAGCGTTATATATCCTAACCTAAGGCAGGCTATTATCTCGGATGTAGTATTTTACAACATTCCGGGCGTATCGGCCCCTACTTCTTGGTGGGAACATTATATAGGTCTATAACGTAATATAACCTAACCTAACACATCTAGCCCCTCGCTGGTAATGTTTTACAGAATCCCGTTCGTGACGTCCCGTACATCTCTGTTGGAATATTATATACGTCTATAGCGTTATATATCCTAACCTAAGGCAGGCTATCATCTCGGATGTAGTATTTTACAACATTCCTGGCGTATCGGCCCCTACTTCTTGGTGGGAACATTATATAGGTCTATAACGTAATATAACCTAACCTAACACATCTAGCCCCTCGCCGGTAATGTTTTACAGAATCCCGTTTGTGTCGTCCCGTACGTCTCGGTTGAGACATTATATACGTCTACAGCGTTATATATCCTAACCTAAGGCAGGCTATCATCTCGGATGCAGTATTTTACAACATGCCTGGCGTATCGGCCCCTACTTCTCGGTGGGAACATTATATACGTCTATAACGTATCACAACCTAATCTAACCCATCCAGGCCCTCGCTGGTAATGCTTTACAGAATCCCGTTCGTGCCGTCCCGTACGTCTCGGTTGGGATATTATTTACGTCTACACCGATATATATCCTAACGTAAGGCAGGCTAACATCTCGGATGTAGTGTTTTACAACATTCCTGGCGTATCGGCCCCTACTTCTCGGTGGGAACATTATATTCGTCTGTTACGTAATATAACCTAACCTAACACATCTAGCCCCTCGCTGGCAATGTTTTACAGAATCCCGTTCGTGACGTCCCGTACATCTCGGTTGGAATATTATATACGTCTATAGCGTTATATATCCTAACCTAAGGCAGGCTATTATCTCGGATGTAGTATTTTACAACATTCCTGGCGTATCGGCCCCTACTTCTTGGTGGGAACATTATATAGGTCTATAACGTAATATAACCTAACCTAACACATCTAGCCCCCCCCTGGTAATGTTTTACAGAATCCCGTTTGTGTCGTCCCGTACGTCTCGGTTGGGACATTATATACGTCTACAGCGTTATATATCCTAACCTAAGGCAGGCTATCATCTCGGATGCAGTATTTTACAACATGCCTGGCGTATCGGCCCCTACTTCTCGGTGGGAACATTATATACGTCTATAACGTATCACAACCTAACCTAACCCATCTAGCACCCCGCTGGTAATGTTTTACAGAATGCGGTTCGTGCCGTCCCGTACGTCTCGGTTGGGACGTTATATACGTCTACAGCGATATATATCCTAACGTAAGGCAGGCTAACATCTCGGATGTAGTGTTTTACAACATTCCTGGCGTATCGGCCCCTACTTCTCGGTGGGAACATTATATACGTCTATAACGTATCACAACCTAACCTAACCCATCTAGCACCCCGCTGGTAATGTTTTACAGAATGCCGTTCGTGCCGTCCCGTACGTCTCGGTTGGGACGTTATATACGTCTACAGCGATATATATCCTAACGTAAGGCAGGCTAACATCTCGGATGTAGTGTTTTACAACATTCCTGGCGTATCGGCCCCTACTTCTCGGTGGGAACATTATATTCGTCTATTACGTAATATAACCTAACCTAACACATCTAGGCCCTCGCTGGTAATGTTTTACGGAATCCCGTTCCTGTCGTCCCGTACATCTCGGTTGGGATATTATATACGTCTACAGCGATATATATCCTAACGTTAGGCAGGATAACATCTCGGATGTAGTATTTTACAACATTCCTGGCGTATCGACCCCTACTTCTCGGTGGGAACATTATATTCGTCTATTACGTAATATAACCTAACCTAACACATCTAGGCCCTCGCTGGTAATGTTTTACAGAATCCCGTTCGTGCCGTCCCGTACGTCTCGGTTGGGACGTTATATACGTCTACAGCGATATATATCCTAACGTAAGGCAGGCTAACATCTCGGATGTAGTGTTTTACAACATTCCTGGCGTATCGGCCCCTACTTCTCGGTGGGAACATTATATTCGTCTGTTACGTAATATAACCTAACCTAACACATCTAGCCCCTCGCTGGCAATGTTTTACAGAATCCCGTTCGTGACGTCCCGTACATCTCGGTTGGAATATTATATACGTCTATAGCGTTATATATCCTAACCTAAGGCAGGCTATTATCTCGGATGTAGTATTTTACAACATTCCTGGCGTATCGGCCCCTACTTCTTGGTGGGAACATTATATAGGTCTATAACGTAATATAACCTAACCTAACACATCTAGCCCCTCGCTGGTAATGTTTTACAGAATCCCGTTTGTGTCGTCCCGTACGTCTCGGTTGGGACATTATATACGTCTACAGCGTTATATATCCTAACCTAAGGCAGGCTATCATCTCGGATGCAGTATTTTACAACATGCCTGGCGTATCGGCCCCTACTTCTCGGTGGGAACATTATATACGTCTATAACGTATCACAACCTAACCTAACCCATCTAGCACCCCGCTGGTAATGTTTTACAGAATGCGGTTCGTGCCGTCCCGTACGTCTCGGTTGGGACGTTATATACGTCTACAGCGATATATATCCTAACGTAAGGCAGGCTAACATCTCGGATGTAGTGTTTTACAACATTCCTGGCGTATCGGCCCCTACTTCTCGGTGGGAACATTATATACGTCTATAACGTATCACAACCTAACCTAACCCATCTAGCACCCCGCTGGTAATGTTTTACAGAATGCCGTTCGTGCCGTCCCGTACGTCTCGGTTGGGACGTTATATACGTCTACAGCGATATATATCCTAACGTAAGGCAGGCTAACATCTCGGATGTAGTGTTTTACAACATTCCTGGCGTATCGGCCCCTACTTCTCGGTGGGAACATTATATTCGTCTATTACGTAATATAACCTAACCTAACACATCTAGGCCCTCGCTGGTAATGTTTTACGGAATCCCGTTCCTGTCGTCCCGTACATCTCGGTTGGGATATTATATACGTCTACAGCGATATATATCCTAACGTTAGGCAGGATAACATCTCGGATGTAGTATTTTACAACATTCCTGGCGTATCGACCCCTACTTCTCGGTGGGAACATTATATTCGTCTATTACGTAATATAACCTAACCTAACACATCTAGGCCCTCGCTGGTAATGTTTTACAGAATCCCGTTCGTGCCGTCCCGTACGTCTCGGTTGGGACGTTATATACGTCTACAGCGATATATATCCTAACGTAAGGCAGGCTAACATCTCGGATGTAGTATTTTACAACATTCCTGGCGTATCGGCCTATACTTCATGGTGGGAACATTATATAGGTCTATAGCGTAATATAACCTAACCTAACACATCTAGCCCCTCGCTGGTAATGTTTTACAGAATCCCGTTTGTGTCGTCCCGTACGTCTCGGTTGGGACATTATGTACGTCTACAGCGTTATATATCCTAACCTAAGGCAGGCTATCATCCAGGATGCAGTATTTTACAACTTTCCTGGCATATCGGCCCCTACTTCTCGGTGGGAACATTATATACGTCTATAACGTATCACAACCTAATCTAACCCATCCAGGCCCTCGCTGGTAATGTTTTACAGAATCCCGTTCCTGTCGTCCCGCACATCTCGGTTGGGATATTATTTACGCCTACACCGATATATATCCTAACGTAAGGCAGGCTAACATCTCGGATGTAGTGTTTTACAACATTCCTGGCGTATCGGCCCCTACTTCTCGGTGGGAACATTATATTCGTCTGTTACGTAATATAACCTAACCTAACACATCTAGCCCCTCGCTGGCAATGTTTTACAGAATCCCGTTCGTGACGTCCCGTACATCTCGGTTGGAATATTATATACGTCTATAGCGTTATATATCCTAACCTAAGGCAGGCTATTATCTCGGATGTAGTATTTTACAACATTCCTGGCGTATCGGCCCCTACTTCTTGGTGGGAACATTATATAGGTCTATAACGTAATATAACCTAACCTAACACATCTAGCCCCTCGCTGGTAATGTTTTACAGAATCCCGTTCGTGTCGTCCCGTACGTCTCGGTTGGGACATTATATACGTCTACAGCGTTATATATCCTAACCTAAGGCAGGCTATCATCTCGGATGTAGTATTCTACAACATTCCTGACGTGTCGGCCCCTACTTCTCGGTGGGAACATTATATTCGTCTATAACGTAATATAACCTAACCTAACACATCTAGCCCCTCGCTGGTAATGTTTTACAGAATCCCGTTCGTGACGTCCCGTACATCTCTGTTGGAATATTATATACGTCTATAGCGTTATATATCCTAACCTAAGGCAGGCTATCATCTCGGATGTAGTATTTTACAACATTCCTGGCGTATCGGCCCCCGTTCTCGGTGGGAACATTATATACGTCCATAGCGTATCACAACCTAACCTAACCCATCTAGCCCCTCGCTGGTAATGTTTTACGGAATCCCGTTCCTGTCGTCCCGTACATCTCGGTTGGGATATTATATACGTCTACAGCGATATATATCCTAACGTAAGGCAGGATAACATCTCGGATGTAGTATTTTACAACATTCCTGGCGTATCGGCCCCTACTTCTCGGTGGGAACATTATATTCGTCTATTACGTAATATAACCTAACCTAACACATCTAGGCCCTCGGTGTTAATGTTTTACAGAATCCCGTTCGTGCCGTCCCGTACGTCTTGGTTGGGACGTTATATATGTCTACAGCGATATATATCCTAACGTAAGGCAGGCTAACATCTCGGATGTAGTATTTTACAACATTCCTGGCGTATCGGCCTATACTTCATGGTGGGAACATTATATAGGTCTATAGCGTAATATAACCTAACCTAACACATCTAGCCCCTCGCTGGTAATGTTTTACAGAATCCCGTTTGTGTCGTCCCGTACGTCTCGGTTGGGACATTATGTACGTCTACAGCGTTATATATCCTAACCTAAGGCAGGCTATCATCCAGGATGCAGTATTTTACAACATTCCTGGCATATCGGCCCCTACTTCTCGGTGGGAACATTATATACGTCTATAACGTATCACAACCTAATCTAACCCATCCAGGCCCTCGCTGGTAATGTTTTACAGAATCCCGTTCCAGTCGTCCCGCACATCTCGGTTGGGATATTATTTACGTCTACACCGATATATATCCTAACGTAAGGCAGGCTAACATCTCGGATGTAGTATTTTACAACATGCCTGGCGTATCGTCCCCTACTTCTCGGTGGGAACATTATATACGTCTATAACGTATCACAACCTAACCTAACCCATCTAGCACCTCGCTGGTAATGTTTTCAGAATCCCGTTCGTGTCGTCCCGTACGTCTCGGTTGGGACATTATATACGTCTATAGCGTTATATATCCTAACCTAAGGCAGGCTATCATCTCGGATGTAGTATTTTACAACATTCCTGGCGTATCGGCCCCTACTTCTTGGTGGGAACATTATATAGGTCTATAACGTAATATAACCTAACCTAACGCATCTAGCCCCTCGCCGGTAACGTTTTACAGAATCCCGTTTGTGTCGTCCCGTACGTCTCGGTTGAGACATTATATACGTCTACAGCGTTATATATCCTAACCTAAGGCAGGCTATCATCTCGGATGCAGTATTTTACAACATGCCTGGCGTATCGGCCCCTACTTCTCGGTGGGAACATTATATACGTCTATAACGTATCACAACCTAACCTAACCCATCTAGCACCCCGCTGGTAATGTTTTACAGAATCTCGTTCGTGACGTCCCGTACATCTTGGTTGGAATATTATATACGTCTATAGCGTTATATATCCTAACCTGAGGCAGGCTATCATCTCGGATGTAGTATTTTACGACATTCCTGACGTATCGGCCCCTACTTCTCGGTGGGAACATTATATAGGTCTATAACGTAATATAACCTAACCTAACACATCTAGCCCCTCGCCGGTAATGTTTTACAGAATCCCGTTTGTGTCGTCCCGTACGTCTCGGTTGAGACATTATATACGTCTACAGCGTTATATATCCTAACCTAAGGCAGGCTATCATCTCGGATGCAGTATTTTACAACATGCCTGGCGTATCGGCCCCTACTTCTCGGTGGGAACATTATATACGTCTATAACGTATCACAACCTAATCTAACCCATCCAGGCCCTCGCTGGTAATGTTTTACAGAATCCCGTTCGTGCCGTCCCGTACGTCTCGGTTGGGATATTATTTACGTCTACACCGATATATATCCTAACGTAAGGCAGGCTAACATCTCGGATGTAGTGTTTTACAACATTCCTGGCGTATCGGCCCCTACTTCTCGGTGGGAACATTATATTCGTCTGTTACGTAATATAACCTAACCTAACACATCTAGGCCCTCGCTTGTAATGTTTTACAGAATCTCGTTCGTGACGTCCCGTACATCTTGGTTGGAATATTATATACGTCTATAGCGTTATATATCCTAACCTGAGGCAGGCTATCATCTCGGATGTAGTATTTTACGACATTCCTGACGTATCGGCCCCTACTTCTCGGTGGGAACATTATATAGGTCTATAACGTAATGTAACCTAACCTAACACATCTAGCCCCTCGATGGTAATGTTTTACAGAATCCCGTTCGTGTCGTCCCGTACGTCTCGGTTGGGATATTATATACGTCTACAGCGTTATATATCCTAACCTAAGGCAGGCTATCATCTCGGATGTAATATTTTACAACATTCCTGGCGTATCGGCCCCTACTTCTTTGTGGGAACATTATATAGGTCTATAACGTAATATAACCTAACCTAACACATCTAGCCCCTCGCCGGTAATGTTTTACAGAATCCCGTTTGTGTCGTCCCGTACGTCTCGGTTGAGACATTATATACGTCTACAGCGTTATATATCCTAACCTAAGGCAGGCTATCATCTCGGATGCAGTATTTTACAACATGCCTGGCGTATCGGCCCCTACTTCTCGGTGGGAACATTATATACGTCTATAACGTATCACAACCTAATCTAACCCATCCAGGCCCTCGCTGGTAATGTTTTACAGAATCCCGTTCGTGCCGTCCCGTACGTCTCGGTTGGGATATTATTTACGTCTACACCGATATATATCCTAACGTAAGGCAGGCTAACATCTCGGATGTAGTGTTTTACAACATTCCTGGCGTATCGGCCCCTACTTCTCGGTGGGAACATTATATTCGTCTGTTACGTAATATAACCTAACCTAACACATCTAGCCCCTCGCTGGCAATGTTTTACAGAATCCCGTTCGTGACGTCCCGTACATCTCGGTTGGAATATTATATACGTCTATAGCGTTATATATCCTAACCTAAGGCAGGCTATTATCTCGGATGTAGTATTTTACAACATTCCTGGCGTATCGGCCCCTACTTCTTGGTGGGAACATTATATAGGTCTATAACGTAATATAACCTAACCTAACACATCTAGCCCCTCGCTGGTAATGTTTTACAGAATCCCGTTTGTGTCGTCCCGTACGTCTCGGTTGGGACATTATATACGTCTACAGCGTTATATATCCTAACCTAAGGCAGGCTATCATCTCGGATGCAGTATTTTACAACATGCCTGGCGTATCGGCCCCTACTTCTCGGTGGGAACATTATATACGTCTATAACGTATCACAACCTAACCTAACCCATCTAGCACCCCGCTGGTAATGTTTTACAGAATGCGGTTCGTGCCGTCCCGTACGTCTCGGTTGGGACGTTATATACGTCTACAGCGATATATATCCTAACGTAAGGCAGGCTAACATCTCGGATGTAGTGTTTTACAACATGCCTGGCGTATCGGCCCCTACTTCTCGGTGGGAACATTATATACGTCTATAACGTATCACAACCTAACCTAACCCATCTAGCACCCCGCTGGTAATGTTTTACAGAATGCCGTTCGTGCCGTCCCGTACGTCTCGGTTGGGACGTTATATACGTCTACAGCGATATATATCCTAACGTAAGGCAGGCTAACATCTCGGATGTAGTGTTTTACAACATTCCTGGCGTATCGGCCCCTACTTCTCGGTGGGAACATTATATTCGTCTGTTACGTAATATAACCTAACCTAACACATCTAGCCCCTCGCTGGCAATGTTTTACAGAATCCCGTTCGTGACGTCCCGTACATCTCGGTTGGAATATTATATACGTCTATAGCGTTATATATCCTAACCTAAGGCAGGCTATTATCTCGGATGTAGTATTTTACAACATTCCTGGCGTATCGGCCCCTGCTTCTTGGTGGGAACATTATATAGGTCTATAACGTAATATAACCTAACCGAACACATCTAGCCCCTCGCTGGTAATGTTTTACAGAATCCCGTTTGTGTCGTCCCGTACGTCTCGGTTGGGACATTATATACGTCTACAGCGTTATATATCCTAACCTAAGGCAGGCTATCATCTCGGATGTAGTATTCTACAACATTCCTGACGTGTCGGCCCCTACTTCTCGGTGGGAACATTATATTCGTCTATAACGTAATATAACCTAACCTAACACATCTAGCCCCTCGCTGGTAATGTTTTACAGAATCCCGTTCGTGACGTCCCGTACATCTCTGTTGGAATATTATATACGTCTATAGCGTTATATATCCTAACCTAAGGCAGGCTATCATCTCGGATGTAGTATTTTACAACATTCCTGGCGTATCGGCCCCTACTTCTTGGTGGGAACATTATATAGGTCTATAACGTAATATAACCTAACCTAACACATCTAGCCCCTCGCCGGTAATGTTTTACAGAATCCCGTTTGTGTCGTCCCGTACGTCTCGGTTGAGACATTATATACGTCTACAGCGTTATATATCCTAACCTAAGGCAGGCTATCATCTCGGATGCAGTATTTTACAACATGCCTGGCGTATCGGCCCCTACTTCTCGGTGGGAACATTATATACGTCTATAACGTATCACAACCTAATCTAACCCATCCAGGCCCTCGCTGGTAATGTTTTACAGAATCCCGTTCGTGCCGTCCCGTACGTCTCGGTTGGGATATTATTTACGTCTACACCGATATATATCCTAACGTAAGGCAGGCTAACATCTCGGATGTAGTGTTTTACAACATTCCTGGCGTATCGGCCCCTACTTCTCGGTGGGAACATTATATTCGTCTGTTACGTAATATAACCTAACCTAACACATCTAGGCCCTCGCTGGTAATGTTTTACAGAATCTCGTTCGTGACGTCCTGTACATCTCGGTTGGAATATTATATACGTCTATAGCGTTATATATCCTAACCTGAGGCGGCTATCATCTCGGATGTAGTATTTTACGACATTCCTGACGTATCGGCCCCTACTTCTCGGTGGGAACATTATATAGGTCTATAACGTAATGTAACCTAACCTAACACATCTAGCCCCTCGCGGGTAATGTTTTACAGAATTCCGTCCCTGTCGTCCCGTACATCTCGGTTGGGATATTATATACGTCTACAGCGATATATATCCTAACGTAAGGCAGGCTAACATCTCGGATGTAGTATTTTACAACATTCCTGGCGTATCGGCCTCTACTTCTCGGTGGGAACATTATATAGGTCTATAACGTAACATAACCTAACCTAACCCATCTAGCCCCTCGCTGGTAAAGTTTTCAGAATCCCGTTCGTGTCGTCCCGTACGTCTCGGTTGGGACATTATATACGTCTATAGCGTTATATATCCTAACCTAAGGCAGGCTATCATCTCGGATGTAGTATTTTACAACTTTCCTGGCGTATCGGCCCCTACTTCTTGGTGGGAACATTATATAGGTCTATAACGTAATATAACCTAACCTAACACATCTAGCCCCTCGCTGGTAATGTTTTACAGAATCCCGTCCCTGTCGTTCCGTACATCTCGGTTGGGTTATTATATACGTCTACAGCGATATATATCCTAACGTAAGGCAGGCTAACACCTCGGATGTAGTATTTTACAACATTCCTGGCGTATCGGCCCCTACTTCTTGGTGGGAACATTATATAGGTCTATAACGTAATATAACCTAACCTAACACATCTAGCCCCTCGCTGGTAATGTTTTACAGAATCCCGTTTGTGTCGTCCCGTACGTCTCGGTTGGGACATTATATACGTCTACAGCGTTATATATCCTAACCTAAGGCAGGCTATCACCTCGGATGCAATATTTTACAACATGCCTGGCGTATCGGCCCCTACTTCTCGGTGGGAACATTATATACGTCTATAACGTATCACAACCTAACCTAACCCATCTAGCACCCCGCTGGTAATGTTTTACAGAATCCCGTTCGTGCCGTCCCGTACGTCTCGGTTGGGACGTTATATACGTCTACAGCGATATATATCCTAACGTAAGGCAGGCTAACATCTCGGATGTAGTGTTTTACAACATTCCTGGCGTATCGGCCCCTACTTCTCGGTGGGAACATTATATTCGTCTGTTACGTAATATAACCTAACCTAACACATCTAGCCCCTCGCTGGCAATGTTTTACAGAATCCCGTTCGTGACGTCCCGTACATCTCGGTTGGAATATTATATACGTCTATAGCGTTATATATCCTAACCTAAGGCAGGCTATTATCTCGGATGTAGTATTTTACAACATTCCTGGCGTATCGGCCCCTACTTCTTGGTGGGAACATTATATAGGTCTATAACGTAATATAACCTAACCTAACACATCTAGCCCCTCGCTGGTAATGTTTTACAGAATCCCGTTTGTGTCGTCCCGTACGTCTCGGTTGGGACATTATATACGTCTACAGCGTTATATATCCTAACCTAAGGCAGGCTATCATCTCGGATGCAGTATTTTACAACATGCCTGGCGTATCGGCCCCTACTTCTCGGTGGGAACATTATATACGTCTATAACGTATCACAACCTAACCTAACCCATCTAGCACCCCGCTGGTAATGTTTTACAGAATGCGGTTCGTGCCGTCCCGTACGTCTCGGTTGGGACGTTATATACGTCTACAGCGATATATATCCTAACGTAAGGCAGGCTAACATCTCGGATGTAGTGTTTTACAACATTCCTGGCGTATCGGCCCCTACTTCTCGGTGGGAACATTATATTCGTCTGTTACGTAATATAACCTAACCTAACACATCTAGCCCCTCGCTGGCAATGTTTTACAGAATCCCGTTCGTGACGTCCCGTACATCTCGGTTGGAATATTATATACGTCTATAGCGTTATATATCCTAACCTAAGGCAGGCTATTATCTCGGATGTAGTATTTTACAACATTCCTGGCGTATCGGCCCCTACTTCTTGGTGGGAACATTATATAGGTCTATAACGTAATATAACCTAACCTAACACATCTAGCCCCTCGCTGGTAATGTTTTACAGAATCCCGTTTGTGTCGTCCCGTACGTCTCGGTTGGGACATTATATACGTCTACAGCGTTATATATCCTAACCTAAGGCAGGCTATCATCTCGGATGCAGTATTTTACAACATGCCTGGCGTATCGGCCCCTACTTCTCGGTGGGAACATTATATACGTCTATAACGTATCACAACCTAACCTAACCCATCTAGCACCCCGCTGGTAATGTTTTACAGAATGCGGTTCGTGCCGTCCCGTACGTCTCGGTTGGGACGTTATATACGTCTACAGCGATATATATCCTAACGTAAGGCAGGCTAACATCTCGGATGTAGTGTTTTACAACATTCCTGGCGTATCGGCCCCTACTTCTCGGTGGGGACATTATATTCGTCTGTTACGTAATATAACCTAACCTAACACATCTAGCCCCTCGCGGGTAATGTTTTACAGAATCCCGTCCCTGTCGTCCCGTACATCTCGGTTGGGATATTATATACGTCTACAGCGATATATATCCTAACGTAAGGCAGGCTAACATCTCGGATGAAGTATTTTACAACATTCCTGGCGTATCGGCCTCTACTTCTCGGTGGGAACATTATATAGGTCTATAACGTAACATAACCTGACCTAACCCATCTAGCCCCTCGCTGGTAAAGTTTTCAGAATCCCGTTCGTGTCGTCCCGTACGTCTCGGTTGGGATATTATATACGTCTATAGCGTTACATATCCTAACCTAAGGCAGGCTATCATCTCGGATGTAGTGTTTTACAACATTCCTGGCGTATCGGCCCCTACTTCTCGGTGGGATCATTATATAGGTCTATAACGTAACATAACCTAACCTAACCCATCTAGCCCCTCGCTGGTATAGTTTTCAGAATCCCGTTCGTGTCGTCCCGTACGTCTCGGTTGGGACATTATATACGTCTATAGCGTTATATATCCTAACCTAAGGCAGGCTATCATCTCGGATGTAGTATTTTACAACATTCCTGGCGTATCGGCCCCTACTTCTTGGTGGGAACATTATATAGGTCTATAACGTAATATAACCTAACCTAACACATCTAGCCCCTCGCTGGTAATATTTTACAGAATCCCGTTCGTGACCTCCCGTACATCTCGGTTGGAATATTATATACGTCTATAGCGTTATATATCCTAACCTAATGCAGGCTATCATCTGGGATGCAGTATTTTACAACATGTCTGGCGTATCGGCCCCTACTTCTCGGTGGGAACATTATATAGGTCTATAACGTAAGATAACCTAACCTAACCCATCTAGCCCCTCGCTGGCAAAGTTTTCAGAATCCCGTTCGTGTCATCCCGTACGTCTCGGTTGGGACATTATATACGTCTATAGCGTTATATATCCTAACCTAAGGCAGGCTATCATCTCGGATGTAGTATTCTACAACATTCCTGACGTATCGGCCCCTACTTCTCGGTGGGAACATTATATTCGTCTGTTACGTAATATAACCTAACCTAACACATCTAGGCCTTCGCTGGTAATGTTTTACAGAATCTCGTTCGTGACGTCCTGTACATCTCGGTTGGAATATTATATACGTCTATAGCGTTATATATCCTAACCTAAGGCAGGCTATCATCTCGGATGTAGTATTTTACAACATTCCTGGCGTATCGGCCCCCGTTCTCGGTGGGAACATTATATACGTCCATAGCGTATCACAACCTAACCTAACCCATCTAGCCCCTCGCTGGTAATGTTTTACGGAATCCCGTTCCTGTCGTCCCGTACATCTCGGTTGGGATATTATATACGTCTACAGCGATATATATCCTAACGTAAGGCAGGATAACATCTCGGATGTAGTATTTTACAACATTCCTGGCGTATCGGCCCCTACTTCTCGGTGGGAACATTATATTCGTCTATTACGTAATATAACCTAACCTAACACATCTAGGCCCTCGCTGGTAATGTTTTACAGAATCCCGTTCGTGCCGTCCCGTACGTCTTGGTTGGGACGTTATATATGTCTACAGCGATATATATCCTAACGTAAGGCAGGCTAACATCTCGGATGTAGTATTTTACAACATTCCTGGCGTATCGGCCTATACTTCATGGTGGGAACATTATATAGGTCTATAGCGTAATATAACCTAACCTAACACATCTAGCCCCTCGCTGGTAATGTTTTACAGAATCCCGTTTGTGTCGTCCCGTACGTCTCGGTTGGGACATTATGTACGTCTACAGCGTTATATATCCTAACCTAAGGCAGGCTATCATCCAGGATGCAGTATTTTACAACATTCCTGGCATATCGGCCCCTACTTCTCGGTGGGAACATTATATACGTCTATAACGTATCACAACCTAATCTAACCCATCCAGGCCCTCGCTGGTAATGTTTTACAGAATCCCGTTCCAGTCGTCCCGCACATCTCGGTTGGGATATTATTTACGTCTACACCGATATATATCCTAACGTAAGGCAGGCTAACATCTCGGATGTAGTATTTTACAACATGCCTGGCGTATCGTCCCCTACTTCTCGGTGGGAACATTATATACGTCTATAACGTATCACAACCTAACCTAACCCATCTAGCACCTCGCTGGTAATGTTTTCAGAATCCCGTTCGTGTCGTCCCGTACGTCTCGGTTGGGACATTATATACGTCTATAGCGTTATATATCCTAACCTAAGGCAGGCTATCATCTTGGATGTAGTATTTTACAACATTCCTGGCGTATCGGCCCCTACTTCTTGGTGGGAACATTATATAGGTCTATAACGTAATATAACCTAACCTAACGCATCTAGCCCCTCGCCGGTAACGTTTTACAGAATCCCGTTTGTGTCGTCCCGTACGTCTCGGTTGAGACATTATATACGTCTACAGCGTTATATATCCTAACCTAAGGCAGGCTATCATCTCGGATGCAGTATTTTACAACATGCCTGGCGTATCGGCCCCTACTTCTCGGTGGGAACATTATATACGTCTATAACGTATCACAACCTAACCTAACCCATCTAGCACCCCGCTGGTAATGTTTTACAGAATCCCGTTCGTGCCGTCCCGTACGTCTCGGTTGGGACGTTATATACGTCTACAGCGATATATATCCTAACGTAAGGCAGGCTAACATCTCGGATGTAGTGTTTTACAACATTCCTGGCGTATCGGCCCCTACTTCTCGGTGGGAACATTATATTCGTCTGTTACGTAATATAACCTAACCTAACACATCTAGGCCCTCGCTGGTAATGTTTTACAGAATCTCGTTCGTGACGTCCCGTACATCTTGGTTGGAATATTATATACGTCTATAGCGTTATATATCCTAACCTGAGGCAGGCTATCATCTCGGATGCAGTATTTTACAACATTCCTGGCATATCGGCCCCTACTTCTCGGTGGGAACATTATATACGTCTATAACGTATCACAACCTAATCTAACCCATCCAGGCCCTCGCTGGTAATGTTTTACAGAATCCCGTTCCAGTCGTCCCGCACATCTCGGTTGGGATATTATTTACGTCTACACCGATATATATCCTAACGTAAGGCAGGCTAACATCTCGGATGTAGTATTTTACAACATGCCTGGCGTATCGTCCCCTACTTCTCGGTGGGAACATTATATACGTCTATAACGTATCACAACCTAACCTAACCCATCTAGCACCTCGCTGGTAATGTTTTCAGAATCCCGTTCGTGTCGTCCCGTACGTCTCGGTTGGGACATTATATACGTCTATAGCGTTATATATCCTAACCTAAGGCAGGCTATCATCTCGGATGTAGTATTTTACAACATTCCTGGCGTATCGGCCCCTACTTCTTGGTGGGAACATTATATAGGTCTATAACGTAATATAACCTAACCTAACACATCTAGCCCCTCGCTGGTAATATTTTACAGAATCCCGTTCGTGACCTCCCGTACATCTCGGTTGGAATATTATATACGTCTATAGCGTTATATATCCTAACCTAATGCAGGCTATCATCTGGGATGCAGTATTTTACAACATGTCTGGCGTATCGGCCCCTACTTCTCGGTGGGAACATTATATAGGTCTATAACGTAAGATAACCTAACCTAACCCATCTAGCCCCTCGCTGGCAAAGTTTTCAGAATCCCGTTCGTGTCATCCCGTACGTCTCGGTTGGGACATTATATACGTCTATAGCGTTATATATCCTAACCTAAGGCAGGCTATCATCTCGGATGTAGTATTCTACAACATTCCTGACGTATCGGCCCCTACTTCTCGGTGGGAACATTATATTCGTCTGTTACGTAATATAACCTAACCTAACACATCTAGGCCTTCGCTGGTAATGTTTTACAGAATCTCGTTCGTGACGTCCTGTACATCTCGGTTGGAATATTATATACGTCTATAGCGTTATATATCCTAACCTAAGGCAGGCTATCATCTCGGATGTAGTATTTTACAACATTCCTGGCGTATCGGCCCCCGTTCTCGGTGGGAACATTATATACGTCCATAGCGTATCACAACCTAACCTAACCCATCTAGCCCCTCGCTGGTAATGTTTTACGGAATCCCGTTCCTGTCGTCCCGTACATCTCGGTTGGGATATTATATACGTCTACAGCGATATATATCCTAACGTAAGGCAGGATAACATCTCGGATGTAGTATTTTACAACATTCCTGGCGTATCGGCCCCTACTTCTCGGTGGGAACATTATATTCGTCTATTACGTAATATAACCTAACCTAACACATCTAGGCCCTCGCTGGTAATGTTTTACAGAATCCCGTTCGTGCCGTCCCGTACGTCTTGGTTGGGACGTTATATATGTCTACAGCGATATATATCCTAACGTAAGGCAGGCTAACATCTCGGATGTAGTATTTTACAACATTCCTGGCGTATCGGCCTATACTTCATGGTGGGAACATTATATAGGTCTATAGCGTAATATAACCTAACCTAACACATCTAGCCCCTCGCTGGTAATGTTTTACAGAATCCCGTTTGTGTCGTCCCGTACGTCTCGGTTGGGACATTATGTACGTCTACAGCGTTATATATCCTAACCTAAGGCAGGCTATCATCCAGGATGCAGTATTTTACAACATTCCTGGCATATCGGCCCCTACTTCTCGGTGGGAACATTATATACGTCTATAACGTATCACAACCTAATCTAACCCATCCAGGCCCTCGCTGGTAATGTTTTACAGAATCCCGTTCCAGTCGTCCCGCACATCTCGGTTGGGATATTATTTACGTCTACACCGATATATATCCTAACGTAAGGCAGGCTAACATCTCGGATGTAGTATTTTACAACATGCCTGGCGTATCGTCCCCTACTTCTCGGTGGGAACATTATATACGTCTATAACGTATCACAACCTAACCTAACCCATCTAGCACCTCGCTGGTAATGTTTTCAGAATCCCGTTCGTGTCGTCCCGTACGTCTCGGTTGGGACATTATATACGTCTATAGCGTTATATATCCTAACCTAAGGCAGGCTATCATCTTGGATGTAGTATTTTACAACATTCCTGGCGTATCGGCCCCTACTTCTTGGTGGGAACATTATATAGGTCTATAACGTAATATAACCTAACCTAACGCATCTAGCCCCTCGCCGGTAACGTTTTACAGAATCCCGTTTGTGTCGTCCCGTACGTCTCGGTTGAGACATTATATACGTCTACAGCGTTATATATCCTAACCTAAGGCAGGCTATCATCTCGGATGCAGTATTTTACAACATGCCTGGCGTATCGGCCCCTACTTCTCGGTGGGAACATTATATACGTCTATAACGTATCACAACCTAACCTAACCCATCTAGCACCCCGCTGGTAATGTTTTACAGAATCCCGTTCGTGCCGTCCCGTACGTCTCGGTTGGGACGTTATATACGTCTACAGCGATATATATCCTAACGTAAGGCAGGCTAACATCTCGGATGTAGTGTTTTACAACATTCCTGGCGTATCGGCCCCTACTTCTCGGTGGGAACATTATATTCGTCTGTTACGTAATATAACCTAACCTAACACATCTAGGCCCTCGCTGGTAATGTTTTACAGAATCTCGTTCGTGACGTCCCGTACATCTTGGTTGGAATATTATATACGTCTATAGCGTTATATATCCTAACCTGAGGCAGGCTATCATCTCGGATGCAGTATTTTACAACATTCCTGGCATATCGGCCCCTACTTCTCGGTGGGAACATTATATACGTCTATAACGTATCACAACCTAATCTAACCCATCCAGGCCCTCGCTGGTAATGTTTTACAGAATCCCGTTCCAGTCGTCCCGCACATCTCGGTTGGGATATTATTTACGTCTACACCGATATATATCCTAACGTAAGGCAGGCTAACATCTCGGATGTAGTATTTTACAACATGCCTGGCGTATCGTCCCCTACTTCTCGGTGGGAACATTATATACGTCTATAACGTATCACAACCTAACCTAACCCATCTAGCACCTCGCTGGTAATGTTTTCAGAATCCCGTTCGTGTCGTCCCGTACGTCTCGGTTGGGACATTATATACGTCTATAGCGTTATATATCCTAACCTAAGGCAGGCTATCATCTTGGATGTAGTATTTTACAACATTCCTGGCGTATCGGCCCCTACTTCTTGGTGGGAACATTATATAGGTCTATAACGTAATATAACCTAACCTAACGCATCTAGCCCCTCGCCGGTAACGTTTTACAGAATCCCGTTTGTGTCGTCCCGTACGTCTCGGTTGAGACATTATATACGTCTACAGCGTTATATATCCTAACCTAAGGCAGGCTATCATCTCGGATGCAGTATTTTACAACATGCCTGGCGTATCGGCCCCTACTTCTCGGTGCGAACATTATATACGTCTATAACGTATCACAACCTAACCTAACCCATCTAGCACCCCGCTGGTAATGTTTTACAGAATCCCGTTCGTGCCGTCCCGTACGTCTCGGTTGGGACGTTATATATGTCTACAGCGATATATATCCTAACGTAAGGCAGGCTAACATCTCGGATGTAGTGTTTTACAACATTCCTGGCGTATCGGCCCCTACTTCTCGGTGGGAACATTATATTCGTCTGTTACGTAATATAACCTAACCTAACACATCTAGGCCCTCGCTGGTAATGTTTTACAGAATCTCGTTCGTGACGTCCCGTACATCTTGGTTGGAATATTATATACGTCTATAGCGTTATATATCCTAACCTGAGGCAGGCTATCATCTCGGATGTAGTATTTTACGACATTCCTGACGTATCGGCCCCTACTTCTCGGTGGGAACATTATATAGGTCTATAACGTAATGTAACCTAACCTAACACATCTAGCCCCTCGATGGTAATGTTTTACAGAATCCCGTTCGTGTCGTCCCGTACGTCTCGGTTGGGACATTATATACGTCTACAGCGTTATATATCCTAACCTAAGGCAGGCTATCATCTCGGATGCAGTATTTTACAACATGCCTGGCGTATCGGCCCCTACTTCTCGGTGGGAACATTATATACGTCTATAACGTATCACAACCTAACCTAACCCATCTAGCACCCCGCTGGTAATGTTTTACAGAATGCGGTTCGTGCCGTCCCGTACGTCTCGGTTGGGACGTTATATACGTCTACAGCGATATATATCCTAACGTAAGGCAGGCTAACATCTCGGATGTAGTGTTTTACAACATTCCTGGCGTATCGGCCCCTACTTCTCGGTGGGAACATTATATTCGTCTGTTACGTAATATAACCTAACCTAACACATCTAGCCCCTCGCTGGCAATGTTTTACAGAATCCCGTTCGTGACGTCCCGTACATCTCGGTTGGAATATTATATACGTCTATAGCGTTATATATCCTAACCTAAGGCAGGCTATTATCTCGGATGTAGTATTTTACAACATTCCTGGCGTATCGGCCCCTACTTCTTGGTGGGAACATTATATAGGTCTATAACGTAATATAACCTAACCTAACACATCTAGCCCCTCGCTGGTAATGTTTTACAGAATCCCGTTTGTGTCGTCCCGTACGTCTCGGTTGGGACATTATATACGTCTACAGCGTTATATATCCTAACCTAAGGCAGGCTATCATCTCGGATGCAGTATTTTACAACATGCCTGGCGTATCGGCCCCTACTTCTCGGTGGGAACATTATATACGTCTATAACGTATCACAACCTAACCTAACCCATCTAGCACCCCGCTGGTAATGTTTTACAGAATGCGGTTCGTGCCGTCCCGTACGTCTCGGTTGGGACGTTATATACGTCTACAGCGATATATATCCTAACGTAAGGCAGGCTAACATCTCGGATGTAGTGTTTTACAACATTCCTGGCGTATCGGCCCCTACTTCTCGGTGGGGACATTATATTCGTCTGTTACGTAATATAACCTAACCTAACACATCTAGGCCCTCGCTGGTAATGTTTTACAGAATCTCGTTCGTGACGTCCTGTACATCTCGGTTGGAATATTATATACGTCTATAGCGTTATATATCCTAACCTGAGGCAGGCTATCATCTCGGATGTAGTATTTTACGACATTCCTGACGTATCGGCCCCTACTTCTCGGTGGGAACATTATATAGGTCTATAACGTAATGTAACCTAACCTAACACATCTAGCCCCTCGCGGGTAATGTTTTACAGAATCCCGTCCCTGTCGTCCCGTACATCTCGGTTGGGATATTATATACGTCTACAGCGATATATATCCTAACGTAAGGCAGGCTAACATCTCGGATGAAGTATTTTACAACATTCCTGGCGTATCGGCCTCTACTTCTCGGTGGGAACATTATATAGGTCTATAACGTAACATAACCTGACCTAACCCATCTAGCCCCTCGCTGGTAAAGTTTTCAGAATCCCGTTCGTGTCGTCCCGTACGTCTCGGTTGGGATATTATATACGTCTATAGCGTTACATATCCTAACCTAAGGCAGGCTATCATCTCGGATGTAGTGTTTTACAACATTCCTGGCGTATCGGCCCCTACTTCTCGGTGGGAACATTATATTCGTCTATTACGTAATATAACCTAACCTAACACATCTAGGCCCTCGCTGGTAATGTTTTACAGAATCCCGTTCGTGCCGTCCCGTACGTCTCGGTTGGGACGTTATATACGTCTACAGCGATATATATCCTAACGTAAGGCAGGCTAACATCTCGGATGTAGTGTTTTACAACATTCCTGGAGTATCGGTCCCTACTTCTCGGTGGGAACATTATATTCGTCTGTTACGTAATATAACCTAACCTAAGACATCTAGGCCCTCGCTGGTAATGTTTTACAGAATCTCGTTCGTGACGTCCTGTACATCTCGGTTGGAATATTATATACGTCTATAGCGTTATATATCCTAACCTGAGGCAGGCTATCATTTCGGATGTAGTATTTTACGACATTCCTGACGTATCGGCCCCTACTTCTCGGTGGGAACATTATATAGGTCTATAATGAAATGTAACCTAACCTAACACATCTAGCCCCTCGCGGGTAATGTTTTACAGAATCCCGTCCCTGTCGTCCCGTACATCTCGGTTGCGATATTATATACGTCTACAGCGATATATATCCTAACGTAAGGCAGGCTAACATCTCGGATGAAGTATTTTACACCATTCCTGGCGTATCGGCCCCTACTTCTTGGTGGGAACATTATATAGGTCTATAACGTAATATAACCTAACCTAACACATCTAGCCCCTCGCTGGTAATGTTTTACAGAATCCCGTTTGTGTCGTCCCGTACGTCTCGGTTGGGACATTATATACGTCTACAGCGTTATATATCCTAACCTAAGGCAGGCTATCACCTCGGATGCAATATTTTACAACATGCCTGGCGTATCGGCCCCTACTTCTCGGTGGGAACATTATATACGTCTATAACGTATCACAACCTAACCTAACCCATCTAGCACCCCGCTGGTAATGTTTTACAGAATCCCGTCCCTGTCGTCCCGTACATCTCGGTTGGGATATTATATACGTCTACAGCGATATATATCCTAACGTAAGGCAGGCTAACATCTCGGATGTAGTATTTTACAACATTCCTGGCGTATCGGCCTCTACTTCTCGGTGGGATCATTATATAGGTCTATAACGTAACATAACCTAACCTAACCCATCTAGCCCCTCGCTGGTATAGTTTTCAGAATCCCGTTCGTGTCGTCCCGTACGTCTCGGTTGGGACATTATATACGTCTATAGCGTTATATATCCTAACCTAAGGCAGGCTATCATCTCGGATGTAGTATTTTACAACATTCCTGGCGTATCGGCCCCTACTTCTTGGTGGGAACATTATATAGGTCTATAACGTAATATAACCTAACCTAACACATCTAGCCCCTCGCTGGTAATATTTTACAGAATCCCGTTCGTGACCTCCCGTACATCTCGGTTGGAATATTATATACGTCTATAGCGTTATATATCCTAACCTAATGCAGGCTATCATCTGGGATGCAGTATTTTACAACACGTCTGGCGTATCGGCCCCTACTTCTCGGTGGGAACATTATATAGGTCTATAACGTAAGATAACCTAACCTAACCCATCTAGCCCCTCGCTGGCAAAGTTTTCAGAATCCCGTTCGTGTCATCCCGTACGTCTCGGTTGGGACATTATATACGTCTATAGCGTTATATATCCTAACCTAAGGCAGGCTATCATCTCGGATGTAGTATTCTACAACATTCCTGACGTATCGGCCCCTACTTCTCGGTGGGAACATTATATTCGTCTGTTACGTAATATAACCTAACCTAACACATCTAGGCCTTCGCTGGTAATGTTTTACAGAATCTCGTTCGTGACGTCCTGTACATCTCGGTTGGAATATTATATACGTCTATAGCGTTATATATCCTAACCTAAGGCATGCTATCATCTCGGATGTAGTATTTTACAACATTCCTGGCGTATCGGCCCCCGTTCTCGGTGGGAACATTATATACGTCCATAGCGTATCACAACCTAACCTAACCCATCTAGCCCCTCGCTGGTAATGTTTTACGGAATCCCGTTCCTGTCGTCCCGTACATCTCGGTTGGGATATTATATACGTCTACAGCGATATATATCCTAACGTAAGGCAGGATAACATCTCGGATGTAGTATTTTACAACATTCCTGGCGTATCGGCCCCTACTTCTCGGTGGGAACATTATATTCGTCTATTACGTAATATAACCTAACCTAACACATCTAGGCCCTCGCTGGTAATGTTTTACAGAATCCCGTTCGTGCCGTCCCGTACGTCTTGGTTGGGACGTTATATATGTCTACAGCGATATATATCCTAACGTAAGGCAGGCTAACATCTCGGATGTAGTATTTTACAACATTCCTGGCGTATCGGCCTATACTTCATGGTGGGAACATTATATAGGTCTATAGCGTAATATAACCTAACCTAACACATCTAGCCCCTCGCTGGTAATGTTTTACAGAATCCCGTTTGTGTCGTCCCGTACGTCTCGGTTGGGACATTATGTACGTCTACAGCGTTATATATCCTAACCTAAGGCAGGCTATCATCCAGGATGCAGTATTTTACAACATTCCTGGCATATCGGCCCCTACTTCTCGGTGGGAACATTATATACGTCTATAACGTATCACAACCTAATCTAACCCATCCAGGCCCTCGCTGGTAATGTTTTACAGAATCCCGTTCCAGTCGTCCCGCACATCTCGGTTGGGATATTATTTACGTCTACACCGATATATATCCTAACGTAAGGCAGGCTAACATCTCGGATGTAGTATTTTACAACATGCCTGGCGTATCGTCCCCTACTTCTCGGTGGGAACATTATATACGTCTATAACGTATCACAACCTAACCTAACCCATCTAGGACCTCGCTGGTAATGTTTTCAGAATCCCGTTCGTGTCGTCCCGTACGTCTCGGTTGGGACATTATATACGTCTATAGCGTTATATATCCTAACCTAAGGCAGGCTATCATCTTGGATGTAGTATTTTACAACATTCCTGGCGTATCGGCCCCTACTTCTTGGTGGGAACATTATATAGGTCTATAACGTAATATAACCTAACCTAACGCATCTAGCCCCTCGCCGGTAACGTTTTACAGAATCCCGTTTGTGTCGTCCCGTACGTCTCGGTTGAGACATTATATACGTCTACAGCGTTATATATCCTAACCTAAGGCAGGCTATCATCTCGGATGCAGTATTTTACAACATGCCTGGCGTATCGGCCCCTACTTCTCGGTGGGAACATTATATACGTCTATAACGTATCACAACCTAACCTAACCCATCTAGCACCCCGCTGGTAATGTTTTACAGAATCCCGTTCGTGCCGTCCCGTACGTCTCGGTTGGGACGTTATATATGTCTACAGCGATATATATCCTAACGTAAGGCAGGCTAACATCTCGGATGTAGTGTTTTACAACATTCCTGGCGTATCGGCCCCTACTTCTCGGTGGGAACATTATATTCGTCTGTTACGTAATATAACCTAACCTAACACATCTAGGCCCTCGCTGGTAATGTTTTACAGAATCTCGTTCGTGACGTCCCGTACATCTTGGTTGGAATATTATATACGTCTATAGCGTTATATATCCTAACCTGAGGCAGGCTATCATCTCGGATGTAGTATTTTACGACAATCCTGACGTATCGGCCCCTACTTCTCGGTGGGAACATTATATAGGTCTATAACGTAATGTAACCTAACCTAACACATCTAGCCCCTCGATGGTAATGTTTTACAGAATCCCGTTCGTGTCGTCCCGTACGTCTCGGTTGGGACATTATATACGTCTACAGCGTTATATATCCTAACCTAAGGCAGACTATCATCTCGGATGCAGTATTTTACAACATGCCTGGCGTATCGGCCCCTACTTCTCGGTGGGAACATTATATACGTCTATAACGTATCACAACCTAACCTAACCCATCTAGCACCCCGCTGGTAATGTTTTACAGAATGCGGTTCGTGCCGTCCCGTACGTCTCGGTTGGGACGTTATATACGTCTACAGCGATATATATCCTAACGTAAGGCAGGCTAACATCTCGGATGTAGTGTTTTACAACATTCCTGGCGTATCGGCCCCTACTTCTCGGTGGCAACATTATATACGTCCATAGCGTATCACAACCTAACCTAACCCATCTAGCCCCTCGCTGGTAATGTTTTACGGAATCCCGTTCCTGTCGTCCCGTACATCTCGGTTGGGATATTATATACGTCTACAGCGATATATATCCTAACGTAAGGCAGGATAACATCTCGGATGTAGTATTTTACAACATTCCTGGCGTATCGGCCCCTACTTCTCGGTGGGAACATTATATTCGTCTATTACGTAATATAACCTAACCTAACACATCTAGGCCCTCGCTGGTAATGTTTTACAGAATCCCGTTCGTGCCGTCCCGTACGTCTTGGTTGGGACGTTATATATGTCTACAGCGATATATATCCTAACGTAAGGCAGGCTAACATCTCGGATGTAGTATTTTACAACATTCCTGGCGTATCGGCCTATACTTCATGGTGGGAGCATTATATAGGTCTATAGCGTAATATAACCTAACCTAACACATCTAGCCCCTCGCTGGTAATGTTTTACAGAATCCCGTTTGTGTCGTCCCGTACGTCTCGGTTGGGACATTATGTACGTCTACAGCGTTATATATCCTAACCTAAGGCAGGCTATCATCCAGGATGCAGTATTTTACAACATTCCTGGCATATCGGCCCCTACTTCTCGGTGGGAACATTATATACGTCTATAACGTATCACAACCTAATCTAACCCATCCAGGCCCTCGCTGGTAATGTTTTACAGAATCCCGTTCCAGTCGTCCCGCACATCTCGGTTGGGATATTATTTACGTCTACACCGATATATATCCTAACGTAAGGCAGGCTAACATCTCGGATGTAGTATTTTACAACATGCCTGGCGTATCGTCCCCTACTTCTCGGTGGGAACATTATATACGTCTATAACGTATCACAACCTAACCTAACCCATCTAGCACCTCGCTGGTAATGTTTTCAGAATCCCGTTCGTGTCGTCCCGTACGTCTCGGTTGGGACATTATATACGTCTATAGCGTTATATATCCTAACCTAAGGCAGGCTATCATCTCGGATGTAGTATTTTACAACATTCCTGGCGTATCGGCCCCTACTTCTTGGTGGGAACATTATATAGGTCTATAACGTAATATAACCTAACCTAACGCATCTAGCCCCTCGCCGGTAACGTTTTACAGAATCCCGTTTGTGTCGTCCCGTACGTCTCGGTTGAGACATTATATACGTCTACAGCGTTATATATCCTAACCTAAGGCAGGCTATCATCTCGGATGCAGTATTTTACAACATGCCTGGCGTATCGGCCCCTACTTCTCGGTGGGAACATTATATACGTCTATAACGTATCACAACCTAACCTAACCCATCTAGCACCCCGCTGGTAATGTTTTACAGAATCTCGTTCGTGACGTCCCGTACATCTTGGTTGGAATATTATATACGTCTATAGCGTTATATATTCTAACCTGAGGCAGGCTATCATCTCGGATGTAGTATTTTACGACATTCCTGACGTATCGGCCCCTACTTCTCGGTGGGAACATTATATAGGTCTATAACGTAATGTAACCTAACCTAACACATCTAGCCCCTCGATGGTAATGTTTTACAGAATCCCGTTCGTGTCGTCCCGTACGTCTCGGTTGGGATATTATATACGTCTACAGCGTTATATATCCTAACCTAAGGCAGGCTATCATCTCGGATGTAGTATTCTACAACATTCCTGACGTGTCGGCCCCTACTTCTCGGTGGGAACATTATATTCGTCTATAACGTAATATAACCTAACCTAACACATCTAGCCCCTCGCTGGTAATGTTTTACAGAATCCCGTTCGTGACGTCCCGTACATCTCTGTTGGAATATTATATACGTCTATAGCGTTATATATCCTAACCTAAGGCAGGCTATCATCTCGGATGTAGTATTTTACAACATTCCTGGCGTATCGGCCCCTACTTCTTGGTGGGAACATTATATAGGTCTATAACGTAATATAACCTAACCTAACACATCTAGCCCCTCGCCGGTAATGTTTTACAGAATCCCGTTTGTGTCGTCCCGTACGTCTCGGTTGAGACATTATATACGTCTACAGCGTTATATATCCTAACCTAAGGCAGGCTATCATCTCGGATGCAGTATTTTACAACATGCCTGGCGTATCGGCCCCTACTTCTCGGTGGGAACATTATATACGTCTATAACGTATCACAACCTAATCTAACCCATCCAGGCCCTCGCTGGTAATGTTTTACAGAATCCCGTTCGTGCCGTCCCGTACGTCTCGGTTGGGATATTATTTACGTCTACACCGATATATATCCTAACGTAAGGCAGGCTAACATCTCGGATGTAGTGTTTTACAACATTCCTGGCGTATCGGCCCCTACTTCTCGGTGGGAACATTATATTCGTCTGTTACGTAATATAACCTACCCTAACAAATCTAGGCCCTCGCTGGTAATGTTTTACAGAATCTCGTTCGTGACGTCCCGTACATCTTGGTTGGAATATTATATACGTCTATAGCGTTATATATCCTAACCTAAGGCAGGCTATTATCTCGGATGTAGTATTTTACAACATTCCTGGCGTATCGGCCCCTACTTCTTGGTGGGAACATTATATAGGTCTATAACGTAATATAACCTAACCTAACACATCTAGCCCCTCGCTGGTAATGTTTTACAGAATCCCGTTTGTGTCGTCCCGTACGTCTCGGTTGGGACATTATATACGTCTACAGCGTTATATATCCTAACCTAAGGCAGGCTATCATCTCGGATGCAGTATTTTACAACATGCCTGGCGTATCGGCCCCTACTTCTCGGTGGGAACATTATATACGTCTATAACGTATCACAACCTAACCTAACCCATCTAGCACACCGCTGGTAATGTTTTACAGAATGCGGTTCGTGCCGTCCCGTACGTCTCGGTTGGGACGTTATATATGTCTACAGCGATATATATCCTAACGTAAGGCAGGCTAACATCTCGGATGTAGTGTTTTACAACATTCCTGGCGTATCGGCCCCTACTTCTCGGTGGGAACATTATATTCGTCTGTTACGTAATATAACCTAACCTAACACATCTAGCCCCTCGCTGGCAATGTTTTACAGAATCCCGTTCGTGACGTCCCGTACATCTCGGTTGGAATATTATATACGTCTATAGCGTTATATATCCTAACCTAAGGCAGGCTATTATCTCGGATGTAGTATTTTACAACATTCCTGGCGTATCGGCCCCTACTTCTTGGTGGGAACATTATATAGGTCTATAACGTAATATAACCTAACCTAACACATCTAGCCCGTCGCTGGTAATGTTTTACAGAATCCCGTTCGTGTCGTCCCGTACGTCTCGTTTGGGACATTATATACGTCTACAGCGTTATATATCCTAACCTAAGGCAGGCTATCATCTCGGATGTAGTATTCTACAACATTCCTGACGTGTCGGCCCCTACTTCTCGGTGGGAACATTATATTCGTCTATAACGTAATATAACCTAACCTAACACATCTAGCCCCTCGCTGGTAATGTTTTACAGAATCCCGTTCGTGACGTCCCGTACATCTCTGTTGGAATATTATATACGTCTATAGCGTTATATATCCTAACCTAAGGCAGGCTATCATCTCGGATGTAGTATTTTACAACATTCCTGGCGTATCGGCCCCCGTTCTCGGTGGGAACATTATATACGTCCATAGCGTATCACAACCTAACCTAACCCATCTAGCCCCTCGCTGGTAATGTTTTACGGAATCCCGTTCCTGTCGTCCCGTACATCTCGGTTGGGATATTATATACGTCTACAGCGATATATATCCTAACGTAAGGCAGGATAACATCTCGGATGTAGTATTTTACAACATTCCTGGCGTATCGGCCCCTACTTCTCGGTGGGAACATTATATTCGTCTATTACGTAATATAACCTAACCTAACACATCTAGGCCCTCGCTGGTAATGTTTTACAGAATCCCGTTCGTGCCGTCCCGTACGTCTTGGTTGGGACGTTATATATGTCTACAGCGATATATATCCTAACGTAAGGCAGGCTAACATCTCGGATGTAGTATTTTACAACATTCCTGGCGTATCGGCCTATACTTCATGGTGGGAACATTATATAGGTCTATAGCGTAATATAACCTAACCTAACACATCTAGCCCCTCGCTGGTAATGTTTTACAGAATCCCGTTTGTGTCGTCCCGTACGTCTCGGTTGGGACATTATGTACGTCTACAGCGTTATATATCCTAACCTAAGGCAGGCTATCATCCAGGATGCAGTATTTTACAACATTCCTGGCATATCGGCCCCTACTTCTCGGTGGGAACATTATATACGTCTATAACGTATCACAACCTAATCTAACCCATCCAGGCCCTCGCTGGTAATGTTTTACAGAATCCCGTTCCAGTCGTCCCGCACATCTCGGTTGGGATATTATTTACGTCTACACCGATATATATCCTAACGTAAGGCAGGCTAACATCTCGGATGTAGTATTTTACAACATGCCTGGCGTATCGTCCCCTACTTCTCGGTGGGAACATTATATACGTCTATAACGTATCACAACCTAACCTAACCCATCTAGCACCTCGCTGGTAATGTTTTCAGAATCCCGTTCGTGTCGTCCCGTACGTCTCGGTTGGGACATTATATACGTCTATAGCGTTATATATCCTAACCTAAGGCAGGCTATCATCTCGGATGTAGTATTTTACAACATTCCTGGCGTATCGGCCCCTACTTCTTGGTGGGAACATTATATAGGTCTATAACGTAATATAACCTAACCTAACGCATCTAGCCCCTCGCCGGTAACGTTTTACAGAATCCCGTTTGTGTCGTCCCGTACGTCTCGGTTGAGACATTATATACGTCTACAGCGTTATATATCCTAACCTAAGGCAGGCTATCATCTCGGATGCAGTATTTTACAACATGCCTGGCGTATCGGCCCCTACTTCTCGGTGGGAACATTATATACGTCTATAACGTATCACAACCTAACCTAACCCATCTAGCACCCCGCTGGTAATGTTTTACAGAATCTCGTTCGTGACGTCCCGTACATCTTGGTTGGAATATTATATATGTCTATAGCGTTATATATCCTAACCTGAGGCAGGCTATCATCTCGGATGTAGTATTTTACGACATTCCTGACGTATCGGCCCCTACTTCTCGGTGGGAACATTATATAGTACTATAACGTAATGTAACCTAACCTAACACATCTAGCCCCTCGATGGTAATGTTTTACAGAATCCCGTTCGTGTCGTCCCGTACGTCTCGGTTGGGATATTATATACGTCTACAGCGTTATATATCCTAACCTAAGGCAGGCTATCATCTCGGATGTAGTATTCTACAACATTCCTGACGTGTGGGACCCTACTTCTCGGTGGGAACATTATATTCGTCTATAACGTAATATAACCTAACCTAACACATCTAGCCCCTCGCTGGTAATGTTTTACAGAATCCCGTTCGTGACGTCCCGTACATCTCTGTTGGAATATTATATACGTCTATAGCGTTATATATCCTAACCTAAGGCAGGCTATCATCTCGGATGTAGTATTTTACAACATTCCTGGCGTATCGGCCCCTACTTCTTGGTGGGAACATTATATAGGTCTATAACGTAATATAACCTAACCTAACACATCTAGCCCCTCGCCGGTAATGTTTTACAGAATCCCGTTTGTGTCGTCCCGTACGTCTCGGTTGAGACATTATATACGTCTACAGCGTTATATATCCTAACCTAAGGCAGGCTATCATCTCGGATGCAGTATTTTACAACATGCCTGGCGTATCGGCCCCTACTTCTCGGTGGGAACATTATATACGTCTATAACGTATCACAACCTAATCTAACCCATCCAGGCCCTCGCTGGTAATGTTTTACAGAATCCCGTTCGTGCCGTCCCGTACGTCTCGGTTGGGATATTATTTACGTCTACACCGATATATATCCTAACGTAAGGCAGGCTAACATCTCGGATGTAGTGTTTTACAACATTCCTGGCGTATCGGCCCCTACTTCTCGGTGGGAACATTATATAGGTCTATAACGTAATATAACCTAACCTAACACATCTAGCCCCTCGCTGGTAATGTTTTACAGAATCCCGTTTGTGTCGTCCCGTACGTCTCGGTTGGGACATTATATACGTCTACAGCGTTATATATCCTAACCTAAGGCAGGCTATCATCTCGGATGCAGTATTTTACAACATGCCTGGCGTATCGGCCCCTACTTCTCGGTGGGAACATTATATACGTCTATAACGTATCACAACCTAACCTAACCCATCTAGCACCCCGCTGGTAATGTTTTACAGAATGCCGTTCGTGCCGTCCCGTACGTCTCGGTTGGGACGTTATATACGTCTACAGCGATATATATCCTAACGTAAGGCAGGCTAACATCTCGGATGTAGTGTTTTACAACATTCCTGGCTTATCGGCCCCTACTTCTCGGTGGGAACATTATATTCGTCTGTTACGTAATATAACCTAACCTAACACATCTAGCCCCTCGCTGGCAATGTTTTACAGAATCCCGTTCGTGACGTCCCTTACATCTCGGTTGGAATATTATATACGTCTATAGCGTTATATATCCTAACCTAAGGCAGGCTATTATCTCGGATGTAGTATTTTACAACATTCCTGGCGTATCGGCCCCTACTTCTCGGTGGGAACATTATATACGTCTATAACGTATCACAACCTAACCTAACCCATCTAGCACCCCGCTGGTAATGTTTTACAGAATGCCGTTCGTGCCGTCCCGTACGTCTCGGTTGGGACGTTATATACGTCTACAGCGATATATATCCTAACGTAAGGCAGGCTAACATCTCGGATGTAGTGTTTTACAACATTCCTGGCGTATCGGCCCCTACTTCTCGGTGGGAACATTATATTCGTCTGTTACGTAATATAACCTAACCTAACACATCTAGCCCCGCGCTGGCAATGTTTTACAGAATCCCGTTCGTGACGTCCCGTACATCTCGGTTGGAATATTATATACGTCTATAGCGTTATATATCCTAACCTAAGGCAGGCTATTATCTCGGATGTAGTATTTTACAACATTCCTGGCGTATCGGCCCCTACTTCTTGGTGGGAACATTATATAGGTCTATAACGTAATATAACCTAACCTAACACATCTAGCCCCTCGCTGGTAATGTTTTACAGAATCCCGTTTGTGTCGTCCCGTACGTCTCGGTTGGGACATTATATACGTCTACAGCGTTATATATCCTAACCTAAGGCAGGCTATCATCTCGGATATAGTATTCTACAACATTCCTGACGTGTCGGCCCCTACTTCTCGGTGGGAACATTATATTCGTCTATAACGTAATATAACCTAACCTAACACATCTAGCCCCTCGCTGGTAATGTTTTACAGAATCCCGTTCGTGACGTCCCGTACATCTCTGTTGGAATATTATATACGTCTATAGCGTTATATATCCTAACCTAAGGCAGGCTATCATCTCGGATGTAGTATTTTACAACATTCCTGGCGTATCGGCCCCTACTTCTTGGTGGGAACATTATATAGGTCTATAACGTAATATAACCTAACCTAACACATCTAGCCCCTCGCCGGTAATGTTTTACAGAATCCCGTTTGTGTCGTCCCGTACGTCTCGGTTGAGACATTATATACGTCTACAGCGTTATATATCCTAACCTAAGGCAGGCTATCATCTCGGATGCAGTATTTTACAACATTCCTGGCGTATCGGCCCCTACTTCTCGGTGGGAACATTATATACGTCTATAACGTATCACAACCTAATCTAACCCATCCAGGCCCTCGCTGGTAATGTTTTACAGAATGCCGTTCGTGCCGTCCCGTACGTCTCGGTTGGGATATTATTTACGTCTACACCGATATATATCCTAACGTAAGGTAGGCTAACATCTCGGATGTAGTGTTTTACAACATTCCTGGCGTATCGGCCCCTACTTCTCGGTGGGAACATTATATTCGTCTGTTACGTAATATAACCTAACCTAACACATCTAGCCCCTCGCTGGCAATGTTTTACAGAATCCCGTTCGTGACGTCCCGTACATCTCGGTTGGAATATTATATACGTCTATAGCGTTATATATCCTAACCTAAGGCAGGCTATTATCTCGGATGTAGTATTTTACAACATTCCTGGCGTATCGGCCCCTACTTCTTGGTGGGAACATTATATAGGTCTATAACGTAATATAACCTAACCTAACACATCTAGCCCCTCGCTGGTAATGTTTTACAGAATCCCGTTTGTGTCGTCCCGTACGTCTCGGTTGGGACATTATATACGTCTACAGCGTTATATATCCTAACCTAAGGCAGGCTATCATCTCGGATGCAGTATTTTACAACATGCCTGGCGTATCGGCCCCTACTTCTCGGTGGGAACATTATATACGTCTATAACGTATCACAACCTAACCTAACCCATCTAGCACCCCGCTGGTAATGTTTTACAGAATGCGGTTCGTGCCGTCCCGTACGTCTCGGTTGGGACGTTATATACGTCTACAGCGATATATATCCTAACGTAAGGCAGGCTAACATCTCGGATGTAGTGTTTTACAACATTCCTGGCGTATCGGCCCCTACTTCTCGGTGGGAACATTATATACGTCTATAACGTATCACAACCTAACCTAACCCATCTAGCACCCCGCTGGTAATGTTTTACAGAATGCCGTTCGTGCCGTCCCGTACGTCTCGGTTGGGACGTTATATACGTCTACAGCGATATATATCCTAACGTAAGGCAGGCTAACATCTCGGATGTAGTGTTTTACAACATTCCTGGCGTATCGGCCCCTACTTCTCGGTGGGAACATTATATTCGTCTGTTACGTAATATAACCTAACCTAACACATCTAGCCCCTCGCTGGCAATGTTTTACAGAATGCCGTTCGTGCCGTCCCGTACGTCTCGGTTGGGACGTTATATACGTCTACAGCGATATATATCCTAACGTAAGGCAGGCTAACATCTCGGATGTAGTGTTTTACAACATTCCTGGCGTATCGGCCCCTACTTCTCGGTGGGAACATTATATTCGTCTGTTACGTAATATAACCTAACCTAACACATCTAGCCCCGCGCTGGCAATGTTTTACAGAATCCCGTTCGTGACGTCCCGTACATCTCGGTTGGAATATTATATACGTCTATAGCGTTATATATCCAAACCTAAGGCAGGCTATTATCTCGGATGTAGTATTTTACAACATTCCTGGCGTATCGGCCCCTACTTCTCGGTGGGAACATTATATACGTCTATAACGTATCACAACCTAACCTAACCCATCTAGCACCCCGCTGGTATTGTTTTACAGAATGCCGTTCGTGCCGTCCCGTACGTCTCGGTTGGGACGTTATATACGTCTACAGCGATATATATCCTAACGTAAGGCAGGCTAACATCTCGGATGTAGTGTTTTACAACATTCCTGGCGTATCGGCCCCTACTTCTCGGTGGGAACATTATATTCGTCTGTTACGTAATATAACCTAACCTAACACATCTAGCCCCGCGCTGGCAATGTTTTACAGAATCCCGTTCGTGACGTCCCGTACATCTCGGTTGGAATATTATATACGTCTATAGCGTTATATATCCTAACCTAAGGCAGGCTATTATCTCGGATGTAGTATTTTACAACATTCCTGGCGTATCGGCCCCTACTTCTTGGTGGGAACATTATATAGGTCTATAACGTAATATAACCTAACCTAACACATCTAGCCCCTCGCTGGTAATGTTTTACAGAATCCCGTTCGTGACGTCCCGTACATCTCTGTTGGAATATTATATACGTCTATAGCGTTATATATCCTAACCTAAGGCAGGCTATCATCTCGGATGTAGTATTTTACAACATTCCTGGCGTATCGGCCCCTACTTCTTGGTGGGAACATTATATAGGTCTATAACGTAATATAACCTAACCTAACACATCTAGCCCCTCGCCGGTAATGTTTTACAGAATCCCGTTTGTGTCGTCCCGTACGTCTCGGTTGAGACATTATATACGTCTACAGCGTTATATATCCTAACCTAAGGCAGGCTATCATCTCGGATGCAGTATTTTACAACATGCCTGGCGTATCGGCCCCTACTTCTCGGTGGGAACATTATATACGTCTATAACGTATCACAACCTAATCTAACCCATCCAGGCCCTCGCTGGTAATGTTTTACAGAATGCCGTTCGTGCCGTCCCGTACGTCTCGGTTGGGATATTATTTACGTCTACACCGATATATATCCTAACGTAAGGTAGGCTAACATCTCGGATGTAGTGTTTTACAACATTCCTGGCGTATCGGCCCCTACTTCTCGGTGGGAACATTATATTCGTCTGTTACGTAATATAACCTAACCTAACACATCTAGCCCCTCGCTGGCAATGTTTTACAGAATCCCGTTCGTGACGTCCCGTACATCTCGGTTGGAATATTATATACGTCTATAGCGTTATATATCCTAACCTAAGGCAGGCTATTATCTCGGATGTAGTATTTTACAACATTCCTGGCGTATCGGCCCCTACTTCTTGGTGGGAACATTATATAGGTCTATAACATAATATAACCTAACCTAACACATCTAGCCCCTCGCTGGTAATGTTTTACAGAATCCCGTTTGTGTCGTCCCGTACGTCTCGGTTGGGACATTATATACGTCTACAGCGTTATATATCCTAACCTAAGGCAGGCTATCATCTCGGATGCAGTATTTTACAACATGCCTGGCGTATCGGCCCCTACTTCTCGGTGGGAACATTGTATACGTCTATAACGTATCACAACCTAACCTAACCCATCTAGCACCCCGCTGGTAATGTTTTACAGAATGCCGTTCGTGCCGTCCCGTACGTCTCGGTTGGGACGTTATATACGTCTACAGCGATATATATCCTAACGTAAGGCAGGCTAACATCTCGGATGTAGTGTTTTACAACATTCCTGGCTTATCGGCCCCTACTTCTCGGTGGGAACATTATATTCGTCTGTTACGTAATATAACCTAACCTAACACATCTAGCCCCTCGCTGGCAATGTTTTACAGAATCCCGTTCGTGACGTCCCGTACATCTCGGTTGGAATATTATATACGTCTATAGCGTTATATATCCTAACCTAAGGCAGGCTATTATCTCGGATGTAGTATTTTACAACATTCCTGGCGTATCGGCCCCTACTTCTCGGTGGGAACATTATATACGTCTATAACGTATCACAACCTAACCTAACCCATCTAGCACCCCGCTGGTAATGTTTTACAGAATGCCGTTCGTGCCGTCCCGTACGTCTCGGTTGGGACGTTATATACGTCTACAGCGATATATATCCTAACGTAAGGCAGGCTAACATCTCGGATGTAGTGTTTTACAACATTCCTGGCGTATCGGCCCCTACTTCTCGGTGGGAACATTATATTCGTCTGTTACGTAATATAACCTAACCTAACACATCTAGGCCCTCGCTGGTAATGTTTTACAGAATCTCGTTCGTGACGTCCTGTACATCTCGGTTGGAATATTATATACGTCTATAGCGTTATATATCCGAACCTAAGGCAGGCTATTATCTCGGATGTAGTATTTTACAACATTCCTGGCGTATCGGCCCCTACTTCTTGGTGGGAACATTATATAGGTCTATAACGTAATATAACCTAACCTAACACATCTAGCCCCTCGCTGGTAATGTTTTACAGAATCCCGTTTGTGTCGTCCCGTACGTCTCGGTTGGGACATTATATACGTCTACAGCGTTATATATCCTAACCTAAGGCAGGCTATCATCTCGGATGTAGTATTCTACAACATTCCTGACGTGTCGGCCCCTACTTCTCGGTGGGAACATTATATTCGTCTATAACGTAATATAACCTAACCTAACACATCTAGCCCCTCGCTGGTAATGTTTTACAGAATCCCGTTCGTGACGTCCCGTACATCTCTGTTGGAATATTATATACGTCTATAGCGTTATATATCCTAACCTAAGGCAGGCTATCATCTCGGATGTAGTATTTTACAACATTCCTGGCGTATCGGCCCCTACTTCTTGGTGGGAACATTATATAGGTCTATAACGTAATATAACCTAACCTAACACATCTAGCCCTTCGCCGGTAATGTTTTACAGAATCCCGTTTGTGTCGTCCCGTACGTCTCGGTTGAGACATTATATACGTCTACAGCGTTATATATCCTAACCTAAGGCAGGCTATCATCTCGGATGCAGTATTTTACAACATTCCTGGCGTATCGGCCCCTACTTCTCGGTGGGAACATTATATACGTCTATAACGTATCACAACCTAATCTAACCCATCCAGGCCCTCGCTGGTAATGTTTTACAGAATGCCGTTCGTGCCGTCCCGTACGTCTCGGTTGGGATATTATTTACGTCTACACCGATATATATCCTAACGTAAGGTAGGCTAACATCTCGGATGTAGTGTTTTACAACATTCCTGGCGTATCGGCCCCTACTTCTCGGTGGGAACATTATATTCGTCTGTTACGTAATATAACCTAACCTAACACATCTAGCCCCTCGCTGGCAATGTTTTACAGAATCCCGTTCGTGACGTCCCGTACATCTCGGTTGGAATATTATATACGTCTATAGCGTTATATATCCTAACCTAAGGCAGGCTATTATCTCGGATGTAGTATTTTACAACATTCCTGGCGTATCGGCCCCTACTTCTTGGTGGGAACATTATATAGGTCTATAACGTAATATAACCTAACCTAACACATCTAGCCCCTCGCTGGTAATGTTTTACAGAATCCCGTTTGTGTCGTCCCGTACGTCTCGGTTGGGACATTATATACGTCTACAGCGTTATATATCCTAACCTAAGGCAGGCTATCATCTCGGATGCAGTATTTTACAACATGCCTGGCGTATCGGCCCCTACTTCTCGGTGGGAACATTATATACGTCTATAACGTATCACAACCTAACCTAACCCATCTAGCACCCCGCTGGTAATGTTTTACAGAATGCGGTTCGTGCCGTCCCGTACGTCTCGGTTGGGACGTTATATACGTCTACAGCGATATATATCCTAACGTAAGGCAGGCTAACATCTCGGATGTAGTGTTTTACAACATTCCTGGCGTATCGGCCCCTACTTCTCGGTGGGAACATTATATACGTCTATAACGTATCACAACCTAACCTAACCCATCTAGCACCCCGCTGGTAATGTTTTACAGAATGCCGTTCGTGCCGTCCCGTACGTCTCGGTTGGGACGTTATATACGTCTACAGCGATATATATCCTAACGTAAGGCAGGCTAACATCTCGGATGTAGTGTTTTACAACATTCCTGGCGTATCGGCCCCTACTTCTCGGTGGGAACATTATATTCGTCTGTTACGTAATATAACCTAACCTAACACATCTAGCCCCTCGCTGGCAATGTTTTACAGAATGCCGTTCGTGCCGTCCCGTACGTCTCGGTTGGGACGTTATATACGTCTACAGCGATATATATCCTAACGTAAGGCAGGCTAACATCTCGGATGTAGTGTTTTACAACATTCCTGGCGTATCGGCCCCTACTTCTCGGTGGGAACATTATATTCGTCTGTTACGTAATATAACCTAACCTAACACATCTAGCCCCGCGCTGGCAATGTTTTACAGAATCCCGTTCGTGACGTCCCGTACATCTCGGTTGGAATATTATATACGTCTATAGCGTTATATATCCTAACCTAAGGCAGGCTATTATCTCGGATGTAGTATTTTACAACATTCCTGGCGTATCGGCCCCTACTTCTCGGTGGGAACATTATATACGTCTATAACGTATCACAACCTAACCTAACCCATCTAGCACCCCGCTGGTAATGTTTTACAGAATGCCGTTCGTGCCGTCCCGTACGTCTCGGTTGGGACGTTATATACGTCTACAGCGATATATATCCTAACGTAAGGCAGGCTAACATCTCGGATGTAGTGTTTTACAACATTCCTGGCGTATCGGCCCCTACTTCTCGGTGGGAACATTATATTCGTCTGTTACGTAATATAACCTAACCTAACACATCTAGCCCCGCGCTGGCAATGTTTTACAGAATCCCGTTCGTGACGTCCCATACATCTCGGTTGGAATATTATATACGTCTATAGCGTTATATATCCTAACCTAAGGCAGGCTATTATCTCGGATGTAGTATTTTACAACATTCCTGGCGTATCGGCCCCTACTTCTTGGTGGGAACATTATATAGGTCTATAACGTAATATAACCTAACCTAACACATCTAGCCCCTCGCTGGTAATGTTTTACAGAATCCCGTTTGTGTCGTCCCGTACGTCTCGGTTGGGACATTATATACGTCTACAGCGTTATATATCCTAACCTAAGGCAGGCTATCATCTCGGATGTAGTATTGTACAACATTCCTGACGTGTCGGCCCCTACTTCTCGGTGGGAACATTATATTCGTCTATAACGTAATATAACCTAACCTAACACATCTAGCCCCTCGCTGGTAATGTTTTACAGAATCCCGTTCGTGACGTCCCGTACATCTCTGTTGGAATATTATATACGTCTATAGCGTTATATATCCTAACCTAAGGCAGGCTATCATCTCGGATGTAGTATTTTACAACATTCCTGGCGTATCGGCCCCTACTTCTTGGTGGGAACATTATATAGGTCTATAACGTAATATAACCTAACCTAACACATCTAGCCCCTCGCCGGTAATGTTTTACAGAATCCCGTTTGTGTCGTCCCGTACGTCTCGGTTGAGACATTATATACGTCTACAGCGTTATATATCCTAACCTAAGGCAGGCTATCATCTCGGATGCAGTATTTTACAACATGCCTGGCGTATCGGCCCCTACTTCTCGGTGGGAACATTATATACGTCTATAACGTATCACAACCTAATCTAACCCATCCAGGCCCTCGCTGGTAATGTTTTACAGAATGCCGTTCGTGCCGTCCCGTACGTCTCGGTTGGGATATTATTTACGTCTACACCGATATATATCCTAACGTAAGGTAGGCTAACATCTCGGATGTAGTGTTTTACAACATTCCTGGCGTATCGGCCCCTACTTCTCGGTGGGAACATTATATTCGTCTGTTACGTAATATAACCTAACCTAACACATCTAGCCCCTCGCTGGCAATGTTTTACAGAATCCCGTTCGTGACGTCCCGTACATCTCGGTTGGAATATTATATACGTCTATAGCGTTATATATCCTAACCTAAGGCAGGCTATTATCTCGGATGTAGTATTTTACAACATTCCTGGCGTATCGGCCCCTACTTCTTGGTGGGAACATTATATAGGTCTATAACGTAATATAACCTAACCTAACACATCTAGCCCCTCGCTGGTAATGTTTTACAGAATCCCGTTTGTGTCGTCCCGTACGTCTCGGTTGGGACATTATATACGTCTACAGCGTTATATATCCTAACCTAAGGCAGGCTATCATCTCGGATGCAGTATTTTACAACATGCCTGGCGTATCGGCCCCTACTTCTCGGTGGGAACATTATATACGTCTATAACGTATCACAACCTAACCTAACCCATCTAGCACCCCGCTGGTAATGTTTTACAGAATGCGGTTCGTGCCGTCCCGTACGTCTCGGTTGGGACGTTATATACGTCTACAGCGATATATATCCTAACGTAAGGCAGGCTAACATCTCGGATGTAGTGTTTTACAACATTCCTGGCGTATCGGCCCCTACTTCTCGGTGGGAACATTATATACGTCTATAACGTATCACAACCTAACCTAACCCATCTAGCACCCCGCTGGTAATGTTTTACAGAATGCCGTTCGTGCCGTCCCGTACGTCTCGGTTGGGACGTTATATACGTCTACAGCGATATATATCCTAACGTAAGGCAGGCTAACATCTCGGATGTAGTGTTTTACAACATTCCTGGCGTATCGGCCCCTACTTCTCGGTGGGAACATTATATTCGTCTGTTACGTAATATAACCTAACCTAACACATCTAGCCCCTCGCTGGCAATGTTTTACAGAATCCCGTTCGTGACGTCCCGTACATCTCGGTTGGAATATTATATACGTCTATAGCGTTATATATCCTAACCTAAGGCAGGCTATTATCTCGGATGTAGTATTTTACAACATTCCTGGCGTATCGGCCCCTACTTCTCGGTGGGAACATTATATACGTCTATAACGTATCACAACCTAACCTAACCCATCTAGCACCCCGCTGGTAATGTTTTACAGAATGCCGTTCGTGCCGTCCCGTACGTCTCGGTTGGGACGTTATATACGTCTACAGCGATATATATCCTAACGTAAGGCAGGCTAACATCTCGGATGTAGTGTTTTACAACATTCCTGGCGTATCGGCCCCTACTTCTCGGTGGGAACATTATATTCGTCTGTTACGTAATATAACCTAACCTAACACATCTAGCCCCGCGCTGGCAATGTTTTACAGAATCCCGTTCGTGACGTCCCGTACATCTCGGTTGGAATATTATATACGTCTATAGCGTTATATATCCTAACCTAAGGCAGGCTATTATCTCGGATGTAGTATTTTACAACATTCCTGGCGTATCGGCCCCTACTTCTTGGTGGGAACATTATATAGGTCTATAACGTAATATAACCTAACCTAACACATCTAGCCCCTCGCTGGTAATGTTTTACAGAATCCCGTTTGTGTCGTCCCGTACGTCTCGGTTGGGACATTATATACGTCTACAGCGTTATATATCCTAACCTAAGGCAGGCTATCATCTCGGATGTAGTATTCTACAACATTCCTGACGTGTCGGCCCCTACTTCTCGGTGGGAACATTATATTCGTCTATAACGTAATATAACCTAACCTAACATATCTAGCCCCTCGCTGGTAATGTTTTACAGAATCCCGTTCGTGACGTCCCGTACATCTCTGTTGGAATATTATATACGTCTATAGCGTTATATATCCTAACCTAAGGCAGGCTATCATCTCGGATGTAGTATTTTACAACATTCCTGGCGTATCGGCCCCTACTTCTTGGTGGGAACATTATATAGGTCTATAACGTAATATAACCTAACCTAACACATCTAGCCCCTCGCCGGTAATGTTTTACAGAATCCCGTTTGTGTCGTCCCGTACGTCTCGGTTGAGACATTATATACGTCTACAGCGTTATATATCCAAACCTAAGGCAGGCTATCATCTCGGATGCAGTATTTTACAACATGCCTGGCGTATCGGCCCCTACTTCTCGGTGGGAACATTATATACGTCTATAACGTATCACAACCTAATCTAACCCATCCAGGCCCTCGCTGGTAATGTTTTACAGAATCCCGTTCGTGCCGTCCCGTACGTCTCAGTTGGGATATTATTTACGTCTACACCGATATATATCCTAACGTAAGGCAGGCTAACATCTCGGATGTAGTGTTTTACAACATTCCTGGCGTATCGGCCCCTACTTCTCGGTGGGAACATTATATTCGTCTGTTACGTAATATAACCTAACCTAACACATCTAGGCCCTCGCTGGTAATGTTTTACAGAATCTCGTTCGTGCCGTCCTGTACATCTCGGTTGGAATATTATATACGTCTATAGCGTTATATATCCCAACCTGAGGCGGCTATCATCTCGGATGTAGTATTTTACGACATTCCTGACGTATCGGCCCCTACTTCTCGGTGGGAACATTATATAGGTCTATAACGTAATGTAACCTAACCTAACACATCTAGCCCCTCGCGGGTAATGTTTTACAGAATCCCGTCCCTGTCGTCCCGTACATCTCGGTTGGGATATTATATACGTCTACAGCGATATATATCCTAACGTAAGGCAGGCTAACATCTCGGATGTAGTATTTTACAACATTCCTGGCGTATCGGCCTCTACTTCTCGGTGGGAACATTATATAGGTCTATAACGTAACATAACCTAACCTAACCCATCTAGCCCCTCGCTGGTAAAGTTTTCAGAATCCCGTTCGTGTCGTCCAGTACGTCTCGGTTGGGACATTATATACGTCTATAGCGTTATATATCCTAACCTAAGGCAGGCTATCATCTCGGATGTAGTATTTTACAACTTTCCTGGCGTATCGGCCCCTACTTCTTGGTGGGAACATTATATAGGTCTATAACGTAATATAACCTAACCTAACACATCTAGCCCCTCGCTGGTAATGTTTTACAGAATCCCGTCCCTGTCGTTCCGTACATCTCGGTTGGGTTATTATATACGTCTACAGCGATATATATCCTAACGTAAGGCAGGCTAACACCTCGGATGTAGTATTTTACAACATTCCTGGCGTATCGGCCCCTACTTCTTGGTGGGAACATTATATAGGTCTATAACGTAATATAACCTAACCTAACACATCTAGCCCCTCGCTGGTAATGTTTTACAGAATCCCGTTTGTGTCGTCCCGTACGTCTCGGTTGGGACATTATATACGTCTACAGCGTTATATATCCTAACCTAAGGCAGGCTATCACCTCGGATGCAATATTTTACAACATGCCTGGCGTATCGGCCCCTACTTCTCGGTGGGAACATTATGTACGTCTATAACGTATCACAACCTAACCTAACCCATGTAGCACCCCGCTGGTAATGTTTTACAGAATCCCGTTCGTGCCGTCCCGTACGTCTCGGTTGGGACGTTATATACGTCTACAGCGATATATATCCTAACGTAAGGCAGGCTAACATCTCGGATGTAGTGTTTTACAACATTCCTGGCGTATCGGCCCCTACTTCTCGGTGGGAACATTATATTCGTCTGTTACGTAATATAACCTAACCTAACACATCTAGCCCCTCGCTGGCAATGTTTTACAGAATCCCGTTCGTGACGTCCCGTACATCTCGGTTGGAATATTATATACGTCTATAGCGTTATATATCCTAACCTAAGGCAGGCTATTATCTCGGATGTAGTATTTTACAACATTCCTGGCGTATCGGCCCCTACTTCTTGGTGGGAACATTATATAGGTCTATAACGTAATATAACCTAACCTAACACATCTAGCCCCTCGCTGGTAATGTTTTACAGAATCCCGTTTGTGTCGTCCCGTACGTCTCGGTTGGGACATTATATACGTCTACAGCGTTATATATCCTAACCTAAGGCAGGCTATCATCTCGGATGCAGTATTTTACAACATGCCTGGCGTATCGGCCCCTACTTCTCGGTGGGAACATTATATACGTCTATAACGTATCACAACCTAACCTAACCCATCTAGCACCCCGCTGGTAATGTTTTACAGAATGCGGTTCGTGCCGTCCCGTACGTCTCGGTTGGGACGTTATATACGTCTACAGCGATATATATCCTAACGTAAGGCAGGCTAACATCTCGGATGTAGTGTTTTACAACATTCCTGGCGTATCGGCCCCTACTTCTCGGTGGGAACATTATATACGTCTATAACGTATCACAACCTAACCTAACCCATCTAGCACCCCGCTGGTAATGTTTTACAGAATGCCGTTCGTGCCGTCCCGTACGTCTCGGTTGGGACGTTATATACGTCTACAGCGATATATATCCTAACGTAAGGCAGGCTAACATCTCGGATGTAGTGTTTTACAACATTCCTGGCGTATCGGCCCCTACTTCTCGGTGGGAACATTATATTCGTCTGTTACGTAATATAACCTAACCTAACACATCTAGCCCCTCGCTGGCAATGTTTTACAGAATCCCGTTCGTGACGTCCCGTACATCTCGGTTGGAATATTATATACGTCTATAGCGTTATATATCCTAACCTAAGGCAGGCTATTATCTCGGATGTAGTATTTTACAACATTCCTGGCGTATCGGCCCCTACTTCTCGGTGGGAACATTATATACGTCTATAACGTATCACAACCTAACCTAACCCATCTAGCACCCCGCTGGTAATGTTTTACAGAATGCCGTTCGTGCCGTCCCGTACGTCTCGGTTGGGACGTTATATACGTCTACAGCGATATATATCCTAACGTAAGGCAGGCTAACATCTCGGATGTAGTGTTTTACAACATTCCTGGCGTATCGGCCCCTACTTCTCGGTGGGAACATTATATTCGTCTGTTACGTAATATAACCTAACCTAACACATCTAGCCCCGCGCTGGCAATGTTTTACAGAATCCCGTTCGTGACGTCCCGTACATCTCGGTTGGAATATTATATACGTCTATAGCGTTATATATCCTAACCTAAGGCAGGCTATTATCTCGGATGTAGTATTTTACAACATTCCTGGCGTATCGGCCCCTACTTCTCGGTGGGAACATTATATACGTCTATAACGTATCACAACCTAACCTAACCCATCTAGCACCCCGCTGGTAATGTTTTACAGAATGCCGTTCGTGCCGTCCCGTACGTCTCGGTTGGGACGTTATATACGTCTACAGCGATATATATCCTAACGTAAGGCAGGCTAACATCTCGGATGTAGTGTTTTACAACATTCCTGGCGTATCGGCCCCTACTTCTCGGTGGGAACATTATATTCGTCTGTTACGTAATATAACCTAACCTAACACATCTAGCCCCGCGCTGGCAATGTTTTACAGAATCCCGTTCGTGACGTCCCGTACATCTCGGTTGGAATATTATATACGTCTATAGCGTTATATATCCTAACCTAAGGCAGGCTATTATCTCGGATGTAGTATTTTACAACATTCCTGGCGTATCGGCCCCTACTTCTTGGTGGGAACATTATATAGGTCTATAACGTAATATAACCTAACCTAACACATCTAGCCCCTCGCTGGTAATGTTTTACAGAATCCCGTTCGTGACGTCCCGTACATCTCTGTTGGAATATTATATACGTCTATAGCGTTATATATCCTAACCTAAGGCAGGCTATCATCTCGGATGTAGTATTTTACAACATTCCTGGCGTATCGGCCCCTACTTCTTGGTGGGAACATTATATAGGTCTATACCGTAATATAACCTAACCTAACACATCTAGCCCCTCGCCGGTAATGTTTTACAGAATCCCGTTTGTGTCGTCCCGTACGTCTCGGTTGAGACATTATATACGTCTACAGCGTTATATATCCAAACCTAAGGCAGGCTATCATCTCGGATGCAGTATTTTACAACATGCCTGGCGTATCGGCCCCTACTTCTCGGTGGGAACATTATATACGTCTATAACGTATCACAACCTAATCTAACCCATCCAGGCCCTCGCTGGTAATGTTTTACAGAATCCCGTTCGTGCCGTCCCGTACGTCTCAGTTGGGATATTATTTACGTCTACACCGATATATATCCTAACGTAAGGCAGGCTAACATCTCGGATGTAGTGTTTTACAACATTCCTGGCGTATCGGCCCCTACTTCTCGGTGGGAACATTATATTCGTCTGTTACGTAATATAACCTAACCTAACACATCTAGGCCCTCGCTGGTAATGTTTTACAGAATCTCGTTCGTGCCGTCCTGTACATCTCGGTTGGAATATTATATACGTCTATAGCGTTATATATCCTAACCTGAGGCGGCTATCATCTCGGATGTAGTATTTTACGACATTCCTGACGTATCGGCCCCTACTTCTCGGTGGGAACATTATATAGGTCTATAACGTAATGTAACCTAACCTAACACATCTAGCCCCTCGCGGGTAATGTTTTACAGAATCCCGTCCCTGTCGTCCCGTACATCTCGGTTGGGATATTATATACGTCTACAGCGATATATATCCTAACGTAAGGCAGGCTAACATCTCGGATGTAGTATTTTACAACATTCCTGGCGTATCGGCCTCTACTTCTCGGTGGGAACATTATATAGGTCTATAACGTAACATAACCTAACCTAACCCATCTAGCCCCTCGCTGGTAAAGTTTTCAGAATCCCGTTCGTGTCGTCCAGTACGTCTCGGTTGGGACATTATATACGTCTATAGCGTTATATATCCTAACCTAAGGCAGGCTATCATCTCGGATGTAGTATTTTACAACTTTCCTGGCGTATCGGCCCCTACTTCTTGGTGGGAACATTATATAGGTCTATAACGTAATATAACCTAACCTAACACATCTAGCCCCTCGCTGGTAATGTTTTACAGAATCCCGTCCCTGTCGTTCCGTACATCTCGGTTGGGTTATTATATACGTCTACAGCGATATATATCCTAACGTAAGGCAGGCTAACACCTCGGATGTAGTATTTTACAACATTCCTGGCGTATCGGCCCCTACTTCTTGGTGGGAACATTATATAGGTCTATAACGTAATATAACCTAACCTAACACATCTAGCCCCTCGCTGGTAATGTTTTACAGAATCCCGTTCGTGACGTCCCGTACATCTCTGTTGGAATATTATATACGTCTATAGCGTTATATATCCTAACCTAAGGCAGGCTATCATCTCGGATGTAGTATTTTACAACATTCCTGGCGTATCGGCCCCTACTTCTTGGTGGGAACATTATATAGGTCTATACCGTAATATAACCTAACCTAACACATCTAGCCCCTCGCCGGTAATGTTTTACAGAATCCCGTTTGTGTCGTCCCGTACGTCTCGGTTGAGACATTATATACGTCTACAGCGTTATATATCCAAACCTAAGGCAGGCTATCATCTCGGATGCAGTATTTTACAACATGCCTGGCGTATCGGCCCCTACTTCTCGGTGGGAACATTATATACGTCTATAACGTATCACAACCTAATCTAACCCATCCAGGCCCTCGCTGGTAATGTTTTACAGAATCCCGTTCGTGCCGTCCCGTACGTCTCAGTTGGGATATTATTTACGTCTACACCGATATATATCCTAACGTAAGGCAGGCTAACATCTCGGATGTAGTGTTTTACAACATTCCTGGCGTATCGGCCCCTACTTCTCGGTGGGAACATTATATTCGTCTGTTACGTAATATAACCTAACCTAACACATCTAGGCCCTCGCTGGTAATGTTTTACAGAATCTCGTTCGTGCCGTCCTGTACATCTCGGTTGGAATATTATATACGTCTATAGCGTTATATATCCTAACCTGAGGCGGCTATCATCTCGGATGTAGTATTTTACGACATTCCTGACGTATTGGCCCCTACTTCTCGGTGGGAACATTATATAGGTCTATAACGTAATGTAACCTAACCTAACACATCTAGCCCCTCGCGGGTAATGTTTTACAGAATCCCGTCCCTGTCGTCCCGTACATCTCGGTTGGGATATTATATACGTCTACAGCGATATATATCCTAACCTAAGGCAGGCTAACATCTCGGATGTAGTATTTTACAACATTCCTGGCGTATCGGCCTCTACTTCTCGGTGGGAACATTATATAGGTCTATAACGTAACATAACCTAACCTAACCCATCTAGCCCCTCGCTGGTAAAGTTTTCAGAATCCCGTTCGTGTCGTCCAGTACGTCTCGGTTGGGACATTATATACGTCTATAGCGTTATATATCCTAACCTAAGGCAGGCTATCATCTCGGATGTAGTATTTTACAACTTTCCTGGCGTATCGGCCCCTACTTCTTGGTGGGAACATTATATAGGTCTATAACGTAATATAACCTAACCTAACACATCTAGCCCCTCGCTGGTAATGTTTTACAGAATCCCGTCCCTGTCGTTCCGTACATCTCGGTTGGGTTATTATATACGTCTACAGCGATATATATCCTAACGTAAGGCAGGCTAACACCTCGGATGTAGTATTTTACAACATTCCTGGCGTATCGGCCCCTACTTCTTGGTGGGAACATTATATAGGTCTATAACGTAATATAACCTAACCTAACACATCTAGCCCCTCGCTGGTAATGTTTTACAGAATCCCGTTTGTGTCGTCCCGTACGTCTCGGTTGGGACATTATATACGTCTACAGCGTTATATATCCTAACCTAAGGCAGGCTATCACCTCGGATGCAATATTTTACAACATGCCTGGCGTATCGGCCCCTACTTCTCGGTGGGAACATTATGTACGTCTATAACGTATCACAACCTAACCTAACCCATGTAGCACCCCGCTGGTAATGTTTTACAGAATCCCGTTCGTGCCGTCCCGTACGTCTCGGTTGGGACGTTATATACGTCTACAGCGATATATATCCTAACGTAAGGCAGGCTAACATCTCGGATGTAGTGTTTTACAACATTCCTGGCGTATCGGCCCCTACTTCTCGGTGGGAACATTATATTCGTCTGTTACGTAATATAACCTAACCTAACACATCTAGCCCCTCGCTGGCAATGTTTTACAGAATCCCGTTCGTGACGTCCCGTACATCTCGGTTGGAATATTATATACGTCTATAGCGTTATATATCCTAACCTAAGGCAGGCTATTATCTCGGATGTAGTATTTTACAACATTCCTGGCGTATCGGCCCCTACTTCTTGGTGGGAACATTATATAGGTCTATAACGTAATATAACCTAACCTAACACATCTAGCCCCTCGCTGGTAATGTTTTACAGAATCCCGTTTGTGTCGTCCCGTACGTCTCGGTTGGGACATTATATACGTCTACAGCGTTATATATCCTAACCTAAGGCAGGCTATCATCTCGGATGCAGTATTTTACAACATGCCTGGCGTATCGGCCCCTACTTCTCGGTGGGAACATTATATACGTCTATAACGTATCACAACCTAACCTAACCCATCTAGCACCCCGCTGGTAATGTTTTACAGAATGCGGTTCGTGCCGTCCCGTACGTCTCGGTTGGGACGTTATATACGTCTACAGCGATATATATCCTAACGTAAGGCAGGCTAACATCTCGGATGTAGTGTTTTACAACATTCCTGGCGTATCGGCCCCTACTTCTCGGTGGGAACATTATATACGTCTATAACGTATCACAACCTAACCTAACCCATCTAGCACCCCGCTGGTAATGTTTTACAGAATGCCGTTCGTGCCGTCCCGTACGTCTCGGTTGGGACGTTATATACGTCTACAGCGATATATATCCTAACGTAAGGCAGGCTAACATCTCGGATGTAGTGTTTTACAACATTCCTGGCGTATCGGCCCCTACTTCTCGGTGGGAACATTATATTCGTCTGTTACGTAATATAACCTAACCTAACACATCTAGCCCCTCGCTGGCAATGTTTTACAGAATCCCGTTCGTGACGTCCCGTACATCTCGGTTGGAATATTATATACGTCTATAGCGTTATATATCCTAACCTAAGGCAGGCTATTATCTCGGATGTAGTATTTTACAACATTCCTGGCGTATCGGCCCCTACTTCTCGGTGGGAACATTATATACGTCTATAACGTATCACAACCTAACCTAACCCATCTAGCACCCCGCTGGTAATGTTTTACAGAATGCCGTTCGTGCCGTCCCGTACGTCTCGGTTGGGACGTTATATACGTCTACAGCGATATATATCCTAACGTAAGGCAGGCTAACATCTCGGATGTAGTGTTTTACAACATTCCTGGCGTATCGGCCCCTACTTCTCGGTGGGAACATTATATTCGTCTGTTACGTAATATAACCTAACCTAACACATCTAGCCCCGCGCTGGCAATGTTTTACAGAATCCCGTTCGTGACGTCCCGTACATCTCGGTTGGAATATTATATACGTCTATAGCGTTATATATCCTAACCTAAGGCAGGCTATTATCTCGGATGTAGTATTTTACAACATTCCTGGCGTATCGGCCCCTACTTCTCGGTGGGAACATTATATACGTCTATAACGTATCACAACCTAACCTAACCCATCTAGCACCCCGCTGGTAATGTTTTACAGAATGCCGTTCGTGCCGTCCCGTACGTCTCGGTTGGGACGTTATATACGTCTACAGCGATATATATCCTAACGTAAGGCAGGCTAACATCTCGGATGTAGTGTTTTACAACATTCCTGGCGTATCGGCCCCTACTTCTCGGTGGGAACATTATATTCGTCTGTTACGTAATATAACCTAACCTAACACATCTAGCCCCGCGCTGGCAATGTTTTACAGAATCCCGTTCGTGACGTCCCGTACATCTCGGTTGGAATATTATATACGTCTATAGCGTTATATATCCTAACCTAAGGCAGGCTATTATCTCGGATGTAGTATTTTACAACATTCCTGGCGTATCGGCCCCTACTTCTTGGTGGGAACATTATATAGGTCTATAACGTAATATAACCTAACCTAACACATCTAGCCCCTCGCTGGTAATGTTTTACAGAATCCCGTTCGTGACGTCCCGTACATCTCTGTTGGAATATTATATACGTCTATAGCGTTATATATCCTAACCTAAGGCAGGCTATCATCTCGGATGTAGTATTTTACAACATTCCTGGCGTATCGGCCCCTACTTCTTGGTGGGAACATTATATAGGTCTATAACGTAATATAACCTAACCTAACACATCTAGCCCCTCGCCGGTAATGTTTTACAGAATCCCGTTTGTGTCGTCCCGTACGTCTCGGTTGAGACATTATATACGTCTACAGCGTTATATATCCAAACCTAAGGCAGGCTATCATCTCGGATGCAGTATTTTACAACATGCCTGGCGTATCGGCCCCTACTTCTCGGTGGGAACATTATATACGTCTATAACGTATCACAACCTAATCTAACCCATCCAGGCCCTCGCTGGTAATGTTTTACAGAATCCCGTTCGTGCCGTCCCGTACGTCTCAGTTGGGATATTATTTACGTCTACACCGATATATATCCTAACGTAAGGCAGGCTAACATCTCGGATGTAGTGTTTTACAACATTCCTGGCGTATCGGCCCCTACTTCTCGGTGGGAACATTATATTCGTCTGTTACGTAATATAACCTAACCTAACACATCTAGGCCCTCGCTGGTAATGTTTTACAGAATCTCGTTCGTGCCGTCCTGTACATCTCGGTTGGAATATTATATACGTCTATAGCGTTATATATCCTAACCTGAGGCGGCTATCATCTCGGATGTAGTATTTTACGACATTCCTGACGTATCGGCCCCTACTTCTCGGTGGGAACATTATATAGGTCTATAACGTAATGTAACCTAACCTAACACATCTAGCCCCTCGCGGGTAATGTTTTACAGAATCCCGTCCCTGTCGTCCCGTACATCTCGGTTGGGATATTATATACGTCTACAGCGATATATATCCTAACGTAAGGCAGGCTAACATCTCGGATGTAGTATTTTACAACATTCCTGGCGTATCGGCCTCTACTTCTCGGTGGGAACATTATATAGGTCTATAACGTAACATAACCTAACCTAACCCATCTAGCCCCTCGCTGGTAAAGTTTTCAGAATCCCGTTCGTGTCGTCCAGTACGTCTCGGTTGGGACATTATATACGTCTATAGCGTTATATATCCTAACCTAAGGCAGGCTATCATCTCGGATGTAGTATTTTACAACTTTCCTGGCGTATCGGCCCCTACTTCTTGGTGGGAACATTATATAGGTCTATAACGTAATATAACCTAACCTAACACATCTAGCCCCTCGCTGGTAATGTTTTACAGAATCCCGTCCCTGTCGTTCCGTACATCTCGGTTGGGTTATTATATACGTCTACAGCGATATATATCCTAACGTAAGGCAGGCTAACAACTCGGATGTAGTATTTTACAACATTCCTGGCGTATCGGCCCCTACTTCTTGGTGGGAACATTATATAGGTCTATAACGTAATATAACCTAACCTAACACATCTAGCCCCTCGCTGGTAATGTTTTACAGAATCCCGTTTGTGTCGTCCCGTACGTCTCGGTTGGGACATTATATACGTCTACAGCGTTATATATCCTAACCTAAGGCAGGCTATCACCTCGGATGCAATATTTTACAACATGCCTGGCGTATCGGCCCCTACTTCTCGGTGGGAACATTATGTACGTCTATAACGTATCACAACCTAACCTAACCCATGTAGCACCCCGCTGGTAATGTTTTACAGAATCCCGTTCGTGCCGTCCCGTACGTCTCGGTTGGGACGTTATATACGTCTACAGCGATATATATCCTAACGTAAGGCAGGCTAACATCTCGGATGTAGTGTTTTACAACATTCCTGGCGTATCGGCCCCTACTTCTCGGTGGGAACATTATATTCGTCTGTTACGTAATATAACCTAACCTAACACATCTAGCCCCTCGCTGGCAATGTTTTACAGAATCCCGTTCGTGACGTCCCGTACATCTCGGTTGGAATATTATATACGTCTATAGCGTTATATATCCTAACCTAAGGCAGGCTATTATCTCGGATGTAGTATTTTACAACATTCCTGGCGTATCGGCCCCTACTTCTTGGTGGGAACATTATATAGGTCTATAACGTAATATAACCTAACCTAACACATCTAGCCCCTCGCTGGTAATGTTTTACAGAATCCCGTTTGTGTCGTCCCGTACGTCTCGGTTGGGACATTATATACGTCTACAGCGTTATATATCCTAACCTAAGGCAGGCTATCATCTCGGATGCAGTATTTTACAACATGCCTGGCGTATCGGCCCCTACTTCTCGGTGGGAACATTATATACGTCTATAACGTATCACAACCTAACCTAACCCATCTAGCACCCCGCTGGTAATGTTTTACAGAATGCGGTTCGTGCCGTCCCGTACGTCTCGGTTGGGACGTTATATACGTCTACAGCGATATATATCCTAACGTAAGGCAGGCTAACATCTCGGATGTAGTGTTTTACAACATTCCTGGCGTATCGGCCCCTACTTCTCGGTGGGAACATTATATACGTCTATAACGTATCACAACCTAATCTAACCCATCCAGGCCCTCGCTGGTAATGTTTTACAGAATCCCGTTCGTGCCGTCCCGTACGTCTCAGTTGGGATATTATTTACGTCTACACCGATATATATCCTAACGTAAGGCAGGCTAACATCTCGGATGTAGTGTTTTACAACATTCCTGGCGTATCGGCCCCTACTTCTCGGTGGGAACATTATATTCGTCTGTTACGTAATATAACCTAACCTAACACATCTAGGCCCTCGCTGGTAATGTTTTACAGAATCTCGTTCGTGACGTCCTGTACATCTCGGTTGGAATATTATATACGTCTATAGCGTTATATATCCTAACCTGAGGCGGCTATCATCTCGGATGTAGTATTTTACGACATTCCTGACGTATCGGCCCCTACTTCTCGGTGGGAACATTATATAGGTCTATAACGTAATGTAACCTAACCTAACACATCTAGCCCCTCGCGGGTAATGTTTTACAGAATCCCGTCCCTGTCGTCCCGTACATCTCGGTTGGGATATTATATACGTCTACAGCGATATATATCCTAACGTAAGGCAGGCTAACATCTCGGATGTAGTATTTTACAACATTCCTGGCGTATCGGCCTCTACTTCTCGGTGGGAACATTATATAGGTCTATAACGTAACATAACCTAACCTAACCCATCTAGCCCCTCGCTGGTAAAGTTTTCAGAATCCCGTTCGTGTCGTCCAGTACGTCTCGGTTGGGACATTATATACGTCTATAGCGTTATATATCCTAACCTAAGGCAGGCTATCATCTCGGATGTAGTATTTTACAACTTTCCTGGCGTATCGGCCCCTACTTCTTGGTGGGAACATTATATAGGTCTATAACGTAATGTAACCTAACCTAACACATCTAGCCCCTCGCTGGTAATGTTTTACAGAATCCCGTCCCTGTCGTTCCGTACATCTCGGTTGGGTTATTATATACGTCTACAGCGATATATATCCTAACGTAAGGCAGGCTAACACCTCGGATGTAGTATTTTACAACATTCCTGGCGTATCGGCCCCTACTTCTTGGTGGGAACATTATATAGGTCTATAACGTAATATAACCTAACCTAACACATCTAGCCCCTCGCTGGCAATGTTTTACAGAATCCCGTTCGTGGCGTCCCGTACATCTCGGTTGGAATATTATATACGTCTATAGCGTTATATATCCTAACCTAAGGCAGGCTATTATCTCGGATGTAGTATTTTACAACATTCCTGGCGTATCGGCCCCTACTTCTTGGTGGGAACATTATATAGGTCTATAACGTAATATAACCTAACCTAACACATCTAGCCCCTCGCTGGTAATGTTTTACAGAATCCCGTTTGTGTCGTCCCGTACGTCTCGGTTGGGACATTATATACGTCTACAGCGTTATATATCCTAACCTAAGGCAGGCTATCATCTCGGATGCAGTATTTTACAACATGCCTGGCGTATCGGCCCCTACTTCTCGGTGGGAACATTATATACGTCTATAACGTATCACAACCTAACCTAACCCATCTAGCACCCCGCTGGCAATGTTTTACAGAATCCCGTTCGTGACGTCCCGTACATCTCGGTTGGAATATTATATACGTCTATAGCGTTATATATCCTAACCTAAGGCAGGCTATTATCTCGGATGTAGTATTTTACAACATTCCTGGCGTATCGGCCCCTACTTCTTGGTGGGAATATTATATAGGTCTATAACGTAATATAACCTAACCTAACACATCTAGCCCCTCGCTGGTAATGTTTTACAGAATCCCGTTTGTGTCGTCCCGTACGTCTCGGTTGGGACATTATATACGTCTACAGCGTTATATATCCTAACCTAAGGCAGGCTATCATCTCGGATGCAGTATTTTACAACATGCCTGGCGTATCGGCCCCTACTTCTCGGTGGGAACATTATATACGTCTATAACGTATCACAACCTAACCTAACCCATCTAGCACCCCGCTGGTAATGTTTTACAGAATGCCGTTCGTGCCGTCCCGTACGTCTCGGTTGGGACGTTATATACGTCTACAGCGATATATATCCTAACGTAAGGCAGGCTAACATCTCGGATGTAGTGTTTTACAACATTCCTGGCGTATCGGCCCCTACTTCTCGGTGGGAACATTATATTCGTCTGTTACGTAATATAACCTAACCTAACACATCTAGGCCCTCGCTGGTAATGTTTTACAGAATCTCGTTCGTGACGTCCTGTACATCTCGGTTGGAATATTATATACGTCTATAGCGTTATATATCCTAACCTGAGGCAGGCTATCATCTCGGATGTAGTATTTTACGACATTCCTGACGTATCGGCCCCTACTTCTCGGTGGGAACATTATATAGGTCTATAACGTAATGTAACCTAACCTAACACATCTAGCCCCTCGCTGGTAATGTTTTACAGAATCCCGTCCCTGTCGTCCCGTACATCTCGGTTGGGTTATTATATACGTCTACAGCGATATATATCCTAACGTAAGGCAGGCTAACACCTCGGATGTAGTATTTTACAACATTCCTGGCGTATCGGCCTCTACTTCTCGGTGGGAATATTATATAGGTCTATAACGTATCACAACCTAACCTAACCCATCTAGCACCCCGCTGGTAATGTTTTACAGAATGCCGTTCGTGCCGTCCCGTACGTCTCGGTTGGGACGTTATATACGTCTACAGCGATATATATCCTAACGTAAGGCAGGCTATCATCTCGGATGTAGTATTTTACAACATTCCTGGCATATCGGCCCCTACTTCTCGGTGGGAACATTATATTCGTCTATAACGTAATATAACCTAACCTAACACATCTAGCCCCTCGCTGGTAATGTTTTACAGAATCCCGTTCGTGACGTCCCGTACATCTCTGTTGGAATATTATATACGTCTATAGCGTTATATATCCTAACCTAAGGCAGGCTATCATCTCGGATGTAGTATTTTACAACATTCCTGGCGTATCGGCCCCTACTTCTTGGTGGGAACATTATATAGGTCTATAACGTAATATAACCTAACCTAACACATCTAGCCCCTCGCCGGTAATGTTTTACAGAATCCTGTTTGTGTCGTCCCGTACGTCTCGGTTGAGACATTATATACGTCTACAGCGTTATATATCCTAACCTAAGGCAGGCTATCATCTCGGATGCAGTATTTTACAACATGCCTGGCGTATCGGCCCCTACTTCTCGGTGGGAACATTATATACGTCTATAACGTATCACAACCTAATCTAACCCATCCAGGCCCTCGCTGGTAATGTTTTACAGAATCCCGTTCGTGCCGTCCCGTACGTCTCGGTTGGGATATTATTTACGTCTACACCGATATATATCCTAACGTAAGGCAGGCTAACATCTCGGATGTAGTGTTTTACAACATTCCTGGCGTATCGGCCCCTACTTCTCGGTGGGAACATTATATTCGTCTGTTACGTAATATAACCTAACCTAACACATCTAGGCCCTCGCTGGTAATGTTTTACGGAATCTCGTTCGTGACGTCCTGTACATCTCGGTTGGAATATTATATACGTCTATAGCGTTATATATCCTAACCTGAGGCAGGCTATCATCTCGGATGCAATATTTTACAACATGCCTGGCGTATCGGCCCCTACTTCTCGGTGGGAACATTATATAGGTCTATAACGTAATGTAACCTAACCTAACACATCTAGCCCCTCGCGGGTAATGTTTTACAGAATCCCGTCCCTGTCGTCCCGTACATCTCGGTTGGGATATTATATACGTCTACAGCGATATATATCCTAACGTAAGGCAGGCTAACACCTCGGATGTAGTATTTTACAACATTCCTGGCGTATCGGCCCCTACTTCTTGGTGGGAACATTATATAGGTCTATAACGTAATATAACCTAACCTAACACATCTAGCCCCTCGCTGGTAATGTTTTACAGAATCCCGTTTGTGTCGTCCCGTACGTCTCGGTTGGGACATTATATACGTCTACAGCGTTATATATCCTAACCTAAGGCAGGCTATCACCTCGGATGCAATATTTTACAACATGCCTGGCGTATCGGCCCCTACTTCTCGGTGGGAACATTATATACGTCAATAACGTATCACAACCTAACCTAACCCATCTAGCACCCCGCTGGTAATGTTTTACAGAATCCCGTTCGTGCCGTCCCGTACGTCTCGGTTGGGACGTTATATACGTCTACAGCGATATATATCCTAACGTAAGGCAGGCTAACTACTCGGATGCAGTGTTTTACAACATTCCTGGCGTATCGGCCCCTACTTCTCGGTGGGAACATTATATTCGTCTGTTACGTAATATAACCTAACCTAACACATCTAGCCCCTCGCTGGCAATGTTTTACAGAATGCGGTTCGTGCCGTCCCGTACGTCTCGGTTGGGACGTTATATACGTCTACAGCGATATATATCCTAACGTAAGGCAGGCTAACATCTCGGATGTAGTGTTTTACAACATTCCTGGCGTATCGGCCCCTACTTCTCGGTGGGAACATTATATACGTCTATAACGTATCACAACCTAACCTAACCCATCTAGCACCCCGCTGGTAATGTTTTACAGAATGCCGTTCGTGCCGTCCCGTACGTCTCGGTTGGGACGTTATATACGTCTACAGCGATATATATCCTAACGTAAGGCAGGCTAACATCTCGGATGTAGTGTTTTACAACATTCCTGGCGTATCGGCCCCTACTTCTCGGTGGGAACATTATATTCGTCTGTTACGTAATATAACCTAACCTAACACATCTAGGCCCTCGCTGGTAATGTTTTACAGAATCTCGTTCGTGACGTCCTGTACATCTCGGTTGGAATATTATATACGTCTATAGCGTTATATATCCTAACCTGAGGCAGGCTATCATCTCGGATGTAGTATTTTACGACATTCCTGACGTATCGGCCCCTACTTCTCGGTGGGAACATTATATAGGTCTATAACGTAATGTAACCTAACCTAACACATCTAGCCCCTCGCTGGTAATGTTTTACAGAATCCCGTCCCTGTCGTCCCGTACATCTCGGTTGGGTTATTATATACGTCTACAGCGATATATATCCTAACGTAAGGCAGGCTAACACCTCGGATGTAGTATTTTACAACATTCCTGGCGTATCGGCCTCTACTTCTCGGTGGGAATATTATATAGGTCTATAACGTATCACAACCTAACCTAACCCATCTAGCCCCTCGCTGGTAAAGTTTTCAGAATCCCGTTCGTGTCGTCCAGTACGTCTCGGTTGGGACATTATATACGTCTATAGCGTTATATATCCTAACCTAAGGCAGGCTATCATCTCGGATGTAGTATTTTACAACTTTCCTGGCGTATCGGCCCCTACTTCTTGGTGGGAACATTATATAGGTCTATAACGTAATATAACCTAACCTAACACATCTAGCCCCTCGCTGGTAATGTTTTACAGAATCCCGTCCCTGTCGTTCCGTACATCTCGGTTGGGTTATTATATACGTCTACAGCGATATATATCCTAACGTAAGGCAGGCTAACAACTCGGATGTAGTATTTTACAACATTCCTGGCGTATCGGCCCCTACTTCTTGGTGGGAACATTATATAGGTCTATAACGTAATATAACCTAACCTAACACATCTAGCCCCTCGCTGGTAATGTTTTACAGAATCCCGTTTGTGTCGTCCCGTACGTCTCGGTTGGGACATTATATACGTCTACAGCGTTATATATCCTAACCTAAGGCAGGCTATCACCTCGGATGCAATATTTTACAACATGCCTGGCGTATCGGCCCCTACTTCTCGGTGGGAACATTATGTACGTCTATAACGTATCACAACCTAACCTAACCCATGTAGCACCCCGCTGGTAATGTTTTACAGAATCCCGTTCGTGCCGTCCCGTACGTCTCGGTTGGGACGTTATATACGTCTACAGCGATATATATCCTAACGTAAGGCAGGCTAACATCTCGGATGTAGTGTTTTACAACATTCCTGGCGTATCGGCCCCTACTTCTCGGTGGGAACATTATATTCGTCTGTTACGTAATATAACCTAACCTAACACATCTAGCCCCTCGCTGGCAATGTTTTACAGAATCCCGTTCGTGACGTCCCGTACATCTCGGTTGGAATATTATATACGTCTATAGCGTTATATATCCTAACCTAAGGCAGGCTATTATCTCGGATGTAGTATTTTACAACATTCCTGGCGTATCGGCCCCTACTTCTTGGTGGGAACATTATATAGGTCTATAACGTAATATAACCTAACCTAACACATCTAGCCCCTCGCTGGTAATGTTTTACAGAATCCCGTTTGTGTCGTCCCGTACGTCTCGGTTGGGACATTATATACGTCTACAGCGTTATATATCCTAACCTAAGGCAGGCTATCATCTCGGATGCAGTATTTTACAACATGCCTGGCGTATCGGCCCCTACTTCTCGGTGGGAACATTATATACGTCTATAACGTATCACAACCTAACCTAACCCATCTAGCACCCCGCTGGTAATGTTTTACAGAATGCGGTTCGTGCCGTCCCGTACGTCTCGGTTGGGACGTTATATACGTCTACAGCGATATATATCCTAACGTAAGGCAGGCTAACATCTCGGATGTAGTGTTTTACAACATTCCTGGCGTATCGGCCCCTACTTCTCGGTGGGAACATTATATACGTCTATAACGTATCACAACCTAACCTAACCCATCTAGCACCCCGCTGGTAATGTTTTACAGAATGCCGTTCGTGCCGTCCCGTACGTCTCGGTTGGGACGTTATATACGTCTACAGCGATATATATCCTAACGTAAGGCAGGCTAACATCTCGGATGTAGTGTTTTACAACATTCCTGGCGTATCGGCCCCTACTTCTCGGTGGGAACATTATATTCGTCTGTTACGTAATATAACCTAACCTAACACATCTAGCCCCGCGCTGGCAATGTTTTACAGAATCCCGTTCGTGACGTCCCGTACATCTCGGTTGGAATATTATATACGTCTATAGCGTTATATATCCTAACCTAAGGCAGGCTATTATCTCGGATGTAGTATTTTACAACATTCCTGGCGTATCGGCCCCTACTTCTCGGTGGGAACATTATATACGTCTATAACGTATCACAACCTAACCTAACCCATCTAGCACCCCGCTGGTAATGTTTTACAGAATGCCGTTCGTGCCGTCCCGTACGTCTCGGTTGGGACGTTATATACGTCTACAGCGATATATATCCTAACGTAAGGCAGGCTAACATCTCGGATGTAGTGTTTTACAACATTCCTGGCGTATCGGCCCCTACTTCTCGGTGGGAACATTATATTCGTCTGTTACGTAATATAACCTAACCTAACACATCTAGCCCCGCGCTGGCAATGTTTTACAGAATCCCGTTCGTGACGTCCCGTACATCTCGGTTGGAATATTATATACGTCTATAGCGTTATATATCCTAACCTAAGGCAGGCTATTATCTCGGATGTAGTATTTTACAACATTCCTGGCGTATCGGCCCCTACTTCTTGGTGGGAACATTATATAGGTCTATAACGTAATATAACCTAACCTAACACATCTAGCCCCTCGCTGGTAATGTTTTACAGAATCCCGTTTGTGTCGTCCCGTACGTCTCGGTTGGGACATTATATACGTCTACTGCGTTATATATCCTAACCTAAGGCAGGCTATCATCTCGGATGTAGTATTCTACAACATTCCTGACGTGTCGGCCCCTACTTCTCGGTGGGAACATTATATTCGTCTATAACGTAATATAACCTAACCTAACATATCTAGCCCCACGCTGGTAATGTTTTACAGAATCCCGTTCGTGACGTCCCGTACATCTCTGTTGGAATATTATATACGTCTATAGCGTTATATATCCTAACCTAAGGCAGGCTATCATCTCGGATGTAGTATTTTACAACATTCCTGGCGTATCGGCCCCTACTTCTTGGTGGGAACATTATATAGGTCTATAACGTAATATAACCTAACCTAACACATCTAGCCCCTCGCCGGTAATGTTTTACAGAATCCCGTTTGTGTCGTCCCGTACGTCTCGGTTGAGACATTATATACGTCTACAGCGTTATATATCCAAACCTAAGGCAGGCTATCATCTCGGATGCAGTATTTTACAACATGCCTGGCGTATCGGCCCCTACTTCTCGGTGGGAACATTATATACGTCTATAACGTATCACAACCTAATCTAACCCATCCAGGCCCTCGCTGGTAATGTTTTACAGAATCCCGTTCGTGCCGTCCCGTACGTCTCAGTTGGGATATTATTTACGTCTACACCGATATATATCCTAACGTAAGGCAGGCTAACATCTCGGATGTAGTGTTTTACAACATTCCTGGCGTATCGGCCCCTACTTCTCGGTGGGAACATTATATTCGTCTGTTACGTAATATAACCTAACCTAACACATCTAGGCCCTCGCTGGTAATGTTTTACAGAATCTCGTTCGTGACGTCCTGTACATCTCGGTTGGAATATTATATACGTCTATAGCGTTATATATCCTAACCTGAGGCGGCTATCATCTCGGATGTAGTATTTTACGACATTCCTGACGTATCGGCCCCTACTTCTCGGTGGGAACATTATATAGGTCTATAACGTAATGTAACCTAACCTAACACATCTAGCCCCTCGCGGGTAATGTTTTACAGAATCCCGTCCCTGTCGTCCCGTACATCTCGGTTGGGATATTATATACGTCTACAGCGATATATATCCTAACGTAAGGCAGGCTAACATCTCGGATGTAGTATTTTACAACATTCCTGGCGTATCGGCCTCTACTTCTCGGTGGGAACATTATATAGGTCTATAACGTAACATAACCTAACCTAACCCATCTAGCCCCTCGCTGGTAAAGTTTTCAGAATCCCGTTCGTGTCGTCCAGTACGTCTCGGTTGGGACATTATATACGTCTATAGCGTTATATATCCTAACCTAAGGCAGGCTATCATCTCGGATGTAGTATTTTACAACTTTCCTGGCGTATCGGCCCCTACTTCTTGGTGGGAACATTATATAGGTCTATAACGTAATGTAACCTAACCTAACACATCTAGCCCCTCGCTGGTAATGTTTTACAGAATCCCGTCCCTGTCGTTCCGTACATCTCGGTTGGGTTATTATATACGTCTACAGCGATATATATCCTAACGTAAGGCAGGCTAACACCTCGGATGTAGTATTTTACAACATTCCTGGCGTATCGGCCCCTACTTCTTGGTGGGAACATTATATAGGTCTATAACGTAATATAACCTAACCTAACACATCTAGCCCCTCGCTGGCAATGTTTTACAGAATCCCGTTCGTGACGTCCCGTACATCTCGGTTGGAATATTATATACGTCTATAGCGTTATATATCCTAACCTAAGGCAGGCTATTATCTCGGATGTAGTATTTTACAACATTCCTGGCGTATCGGCCCCTACTTCTTGGTGGGAACATTATATAGGTCTATAACGTAATATAACCTAACCTAACACATCTAGCCCCTCGCTGGTAATGTTTTACAGAATCCCGTTTGTGTCGTCCCGTACGTCTCGGTTGGGACATTATATACGTCTACAGCGTTATATATCCTAACCTAAGGCAGGCTATCATCTCGGATGCAGTATTTTACAACATGCCTGGCGTATCGGCCCCTACTTCTCGGTGGGAACATTATATACGTCTATAACGTATCACAACCTAACCTAACCCATCTAGCACCCCGCTGGCAATGTTTTACAGAATCCCGTTCGTGACGTCCCGTACATCTCGGTTGGAATATTATATACGTCTATAGCGTTATATATCCTAACCTAAGGCAGGCTATTATCTCGGATGTAGTATTTTACAACATTCCTGGCGTATCGGCCCCTACTTCTTGGTGGGAATATTATATAGGTCTATAACGTAATATAACCTAACCTAACACATCTAGCCCCTCGCTGGTAATGTTTTACAGAATCCCGTTTGTGTCGTCCCGTACGTCTCGGTTGGGACATTATATACGTCTACAGCGTTATATATCCTAACCTAAGGCAGGCTATCATCTCGGATGCAGTATTTTACAACATGCCTGGCGTATCGGCCCCTACTTCTCGGTGGGAACATTATATACGTCTATAACGTATCACAACCTAACCTAACCCATCTAGCACCCCGCTGGTAATGTTTTACAGAATGCCGTTCGTGCCGTCCCGTACGTCTCGGTTGGGACGTTATATACGTCTACAGCGATATATATCCTAACGTAAGGCAGGCTAACATCTCGGATGTAGTGTTTTACAACATTCCTGGCGTATCGGCCCCTACTTCTCGGTGGGAACATTATATTCGTCTGTTACGTAATATAACCTAACCTAACACATCTAGGCCCTCGCTGGTAATGTTTTACAGAATCTCGTTCGTGACGTCCTGTACATCTCGGTTGGAATATTATATACGTCTATAGCGTTATATATCCTAACCTGAGGCAGGCTATCATCTCGGATGTAGTATTTTACGACATTCCTGACGTATCGGCCCCTACTTCTCGGTGGGAACATTATATAGGTCTATAACGTAATGTAACCTAACCTAACACATCTAGCCCCTCGCTGGTAATGTTTTACAGAATCCCGTCCCTGTCGTCCCGTACATCTCGGTTGGGTTATTATATACGTCTACAGCGATATATATCCTAACGTAAGGCAGGCTAACACCTCGGATGTAGTATTTTACAACATTCCTGGCGTATCGGCCTCTACTTCTCGGTGGGAATATTATATAGGTCTATAACGTATCACAACCTAACCTAACCCATCTAGCACCCCGCTGGTAATGTTTTACAGAATGCCGTTCGTGCCGTCCCGTACGTCTCGGTTGGGACGTTATATACGTCTACAGCGATATATATCCTAACGTAAGGCAGGCTATCATCTCGGATGTAGTATTTTACAACATTCCTGGCATATCGGCCCCTACTTCTCGGTGGGAACATTATATTCGTCTATAACGTAATATAACCTAACCTAACACATCTAGCCCCTCGCTGGTAATGTTTTACAGAATCCCGTTCGTGACGTCCCGTACATCTCTGTTGGAATATTATATACGTCTATAGCGTTATATATCCTAACCTAAGGCAGGCTATCATCTCGGATGTAGTATTTTACAACATTCCTGGCGTATCGGCCCCTACTTCTTGGTGGGAACATTATATAGGTCTATAACGTAATATAACCTAACCTAACACATCTAGCCCCTCGCCGGTAATGTTTTACAGAATCCTGTTTGTGTCGTCCCGTACGTCTCGGTTGAGACATTATATACGTCTACAGCGTTATATATCCTAACCTAAGGCAGGCTATCATCTCGGATGCAGTATTTTACAACATGCCTGGCGTATCGGCCCCTACTTCTCGGTGGGAACATTATATACGTCTATAACGTACCACAACCTAACCTAACCCATCTAGCACCCCGCTGGTAATGTTTTACAGAATGCCGTTCGTGCCGTCCCGTACGTCTCGGTTGGGACGTTATATACGTCTACAGCGATATATATCCTAACGTAAGGCAGGCTAACATCTCGGATGTAGTGTTTTACAACATTCCTGGCGTATCGGCCCCTACTTCTCGGTGGGAACATTATATTCGTCTGTTACGTAATATAACCTAACCTAACACATCTAGGCCCTCGCTGGTAATGTTTTACAGAATCTCGTTCGTGACGTCCTGTACATCTCGGTTGGAATATTATATACGTCTATAGCGTTATATATCCTAACCTGAGGCAGGCTATCATCTCGGATGTAGTATTTTACGACATTCCTGACGTATCGGCCCCTACTTCTCGGTGGGAACATTATATAGGTCTATAACGTAATGTAACCTAACCTAACACATCTAGCCCCTCGCGGGTAATGTTTTACAGAATCCCGCCCCTGTCGTCCCGTACATCTCGGTTGGGATATTATATACGTCTACAGCGATATATATCCTATCGTAAGGCAGGCTAACATCTCGGATGAAGTATTTTACAACATTCCTGGCGTATCGGCCTCTACTTCTCGGTGGGAACATTATATAGGTCTATAACGTAACATAACCTAACCTAACCCATCTAGCCCCTCGCTGGTAAAGTTTTCAGAATCCCGTTCGTGTCGTCCCGTACGTCTCGGTTGGGATATTATATACGTCTATAGCGTTATATATCCTAACCTAAGGCAGGCTATCATCTCGGATGTAGTATTTTACAACATTCCTGGCGTATCGGCCCCTACTTCTTGGTGGGAACATTATATAGGTCTATAATGTAATATAACCTAACCTAACACATCTAGCCCCTCGCTGGTAATGTTTTACAGAATCCCGTCCCTGTCGTCCCGTACATCTCGGTTGGGTTATTATATACGTCTACAGCGATATATATCCTAACGTAAGGCAGGCTAACACCTCGGATGTAGTATTTTACAACATTCCTGGCGTATCGGCCTCTACTTCTCGGTGGGAATATTATATAGGTCTATAACGTATCACAACCTAACCTAACCCATCTAGCACCCCGCTGGTAATGTTTTACAGAATGCCGTTCGTGCCGTCCCGTACGTCTCGGTTGGGACGTTATATACGTCTACAGCGATATATATCCTAACGTAAGGCAGGCTAACATCTCGGATGTAGTGTTTTACAACATTCCTGGCGTATCGGCCCCTACTTCTCGGTGGGAACATTATATTCGTCTGTTACGTAATATAACCTAACCTAACACATCTAGGCCCTCGCTGGTAATGTTTTACAGAATCTCGTTCGTGACGTCCTGTACATCTCGGTTGGAATATTATATACGTCTATAGCGTTATATATCCTAACCTGAGGCAGGCTATCATCTCGGATGTAGTATTTTACGACATTCCTGACGTATCGGCCCCTACTTCTCGGTGGGAACATTATATAGGTCTATAACGTAATGTAACCTAACCTAACACATCTAGCCCCTCGCGGGTAATGTTTTACAGAATCCCGCCCCTGTCGTCCCGTACATCTCGGTTGGGATATTATATACGTCTACAGCGATATATATCCTATCGTAAGGCAGGCTAACATCTCGGATGAAGTATTTTACAACATTCCTGGCGTATCGGCCTCTACTTCTCGGTGGGAACATTATATAGGTCTATAACGTAACATAACCTAACCTAACCCATCTAGCCCCTCGCTGGTAAAGTTTTCAGAATCCCGTTCGTGTCGTCCCGTACGTCTCGGTTGGGATATTATATACGTCTATAGCGTTATATATCCTAACCTAAGGCAGGCTATCATCTCGGATGTAGTATTTTACAACATTCCTGGCGTATCGGCCCCTACTTCTTGGTGGGAACATTATATAGGTCTATAATGTAATATAACCTAACCTAACACATCTAGCCCCTCGCTGGTAATGTTTTACAGAATCCCGTCCCTGTCGTCCCGTACATCTCGGTTGGGTTATTATATACGTCTACAGCGATATATATCCTAACGTAAGGCAGGCTAACACCTCGGATGTAGTATTTTACAACATTCCTGGCGTATCGGCCTCTACTTCTCGGTGGGAATATTATATAGGTCTATAACGTATCACAACCTAACCTAACCCATCTAGCACCCCGCTGGTAATGTTTTACAGAATGCCGTTCGTGCCGTCCCGTACGTCTCGGTTGGGACGTTATATACGTCTACAGCGATATATATCCTAACGTAAGGCAGGCTATCATCTCGGATGTAGTATTTTAC